>JARYHS010013592.1:0-13014 GCA_031002005.1 Vandiemenella viatica | reverse complement strand
TAAGTGTTTAAATGTAGCGGTGTGTTGGTTGGTTGTCTGTGGCGCGTGACAAGTGATCGAAAGGTCCCGCTTCGAATTCTATTCTCGGGCTTTAAAACTGACCTTCACCTCAGACAAAGCTTTTCTTGATTAATGTGAAGAAGCGAAGATCCTCTTTGGTTTAGAGTTCATAGTTTGACCGTAGGTAGCATATTCCCGGTGGAATTACACGCTATGATAGGCAGCTACGCCAGAGGCGGGTTGCCCTGATGGTAGAAATTTTATTATGAAGTAATAAGTAATAAACGAAATTATCATTATTATTAAAGGATTTATATTATTTCTAGAGACTTCACGAATCTAATATTATATGTTATTTATTAAACTGATTAAAGCAAACACGATCATTCAAACAAACGCATGTGTTTTAACGAGCTCCACTTTTATACTAATTTTTTGTTGGACAGCATGTAATCTCCTTCAGCTGTGCCAAATGTTACTTGAATACTACACATTCCGTTTTATTTAACTTTTTCTATGGCCTTCGGTCTCTGCGACCATTTAGCCATCTCCATTTTCTGTTGCACTAATCATTGTATCGGGCTCACGTAATTTGGGTCACTATAGTGAGGTAAACACAAGACGAACACAACATTTAATTAACGCCGCTCACGCCCGAGACAGGATCGAATCGGCGACCTTTACAATGAGAGGCCACGGTGCTAGCCCCTACACTGTCTCTGTTGGCTTTATTCAACATGGTTCCATAAGATTCGCCGAATTACGCGGTTTGGTTGATAAGTTCCAGCTTCAAGCAGCGCTCTGATTGGGCAATATTTTTATATAGCTCGGTGTCATGGGACATTGTAACAGCCCTAATACCTGTATTTTGGATAGTATTTGACTGTGTGAAATATTTGTAATGAGCTAAAGTTTGGTTGAAAGTGATTTGATATGTTTATTTTGTAATTTCTTGTAAATAAGTGTATTTAAAGACCATTTAATATGTTTAAGAACCGAATGGTGCAAGAGAATTTATTAAAAGTTTGTAATTACTTGTATTAATGTATGTTACGATGTCTACAGGACAATTTTCCACCATTTGAAAGGATTTCTGTAAATAATTTTGTATTTAAGTATCTATAATTACCATTTCTAATCATTTTGTAATGTTATTAATTAATTTTGTATCAATTCCGATTGTTTTTAATATGTTTGATTGTTTGAGTGATTGTTAATGATCGAGAAATATCGGGCGGATGCCTTTGAAGAATTCTCGTAAATTCGATAGACTCTATATAAACAGATCGCCTGGACAGAGAGTTTAGTTTACATTAAGTATTAATTCAGTGTTACAGAGACATTCATGCAAGTTTTCAGTAAGTCAGTACAGTATCTTTGGATTGTAACAACTATGCTTGTGAATGTCGCAGACTTGTTTTGATTGAAAATAAACGAGCATCAACATAACCTTGTTTTTGGTGGATTTTTTAATTAATAAATGCAGTAAATAAAACCACCCAAAGAACCTTAACATGGCGACCGTGGACATGACGAGATGTTCTTAAACATCTGTGGGATGTTTATCTTCTAAAAAGAATCTGCAGAAATTGCGACGGATTATCGGCGATAAGCGAAAATAACCTGCGAGAAAATTTCGACCGGCTACGCCACACGTAGAGCTTATATAGGCGACACGGATCTGACGGCAAGCGGACCTTCTTCGGCCTAAGGCGGAGATTTTTCCATCGGGAATCGGCTGTAATCTTCCGACGACGAGTGGATTTCCTTCGGCCTCAAATCGTCTTCCTACAGTGAATTGTGAAAAGTGTGGTTAAGTGTTTGAAGTCAGTGTGGTGTTTAATGATCAATTAAGTGCTTCTAAGTGAAATTTAATGTGATACAAAAGTGAGGAATAACTGTAAGTACGGCATTGAATATTCAAGTGATTTATTTTGCATGTTAATGTGTGGCAGATTGGAAAGATTTTAATTTTACTTAATTTTGTTTTTTATATTGATTTTGCTAATTACTAAAAATGGCTGATAATCAGAACCTACAAGCATTCCTAGAGTCTTTTGTAGCCAGTTTTAATGCAAAGTTTTCCGAATTTGACAACAAATTTACGGAACTTGATGGCAAATTTGATAGTAAGTTTTCCAAATTGGATAACAAATTTTCTGAATTTAAAACTGAGTTGAATCTTGACAACAAATTTTCTGAAATTAAGTCTCAGTTTTCCGAAATTGATGGCAAATTTGATAATAAATTTTCCAAATTTGATAGCAAATTTTCTTAAATTAATTCTCAGTTTGCTGTAATCAATGATCAGTTTTCTCAACTGCAACAAAACAATGATAAAACATTCTCTGATTTGACTAAATGTTTTGATGTTAAAATCGCAGAGCAATTTCAGGGTTTTAGCTCTCAATTCAAGGAAGATATTAACAATTTAGATTCTAAATTGGGGAAGGTAGTAACAGAATGTCAGGAGAAATTTGAGAAAGTTACAAAATTTTGTGAACAGAATAAGGCTGAATGTGAAAATTTGATTTATAAAGAGGTGAAGAAAGTCAGTGAAAATTGTGATAAGATGAGGGAGGAATATGTCACTTTATTCCAAGCCAATGATAGTAAAGCTGCTCAAAGGGTCAATGAGTTGAGACAGGAAGTGGTTGGTATAGGGAAAAATGTAAATGCATTGGCAAATCATCAGGAACAACTTACCCAGGGATTGGAGACAACCCAATCTAACGTTAATCAGTTAGAGAAAAGGGTTACTGGGTTGCAGATTCAATTAAGTCAGGTTCCCTTAACAGGTAGTCCAAATTTCAGTGTCGATGTAAAAGAAGAATTTGAATTCTATGATGATAGTGGGAGGCTTCACCCTATTGAATTTATAGATAATTTTGAAAGATCAGACTACTTTTAATTTGTTACCCGATAGTAAGAAAATTGCACTTGTGGGTAAACATCTAAAATCTTATGCTAGGGCATGGGGTGATAGACAAGCTAGGGAAGTGACTGACTACAAGCTGTTTAAAGAAAACTTTTTGAAACATTTTTGGTCGACAAGCAGGCAGATTCAAGAAAAGAGAGAGTTGATGACTGGTAGACCCTATAAACCTGGTAGGGAAACTCAACATGATTTTTTTCATAAATGATTGGATCCGTTGTAAGTACCTTAGACCATCCTTATGGAGAGGAGGAATTTATTGATTTGATAGGAGCTAGGCTACCTCAGCAAACAAGAAATTTAATTGCCACTTTGGATGTAGTAAATGTGGATAGAGTTTCTGAATTGTTGAGACGCTTGGATGCCCAGGAGTCATTCAATGAACAACATTACCACCATCAACACCATAGGAGGGGCAGCAGGAGTCCCCCTAGAAGGGGTAATGGGTCAAGGGATGGTAGATCGAGGGGACGGGATCGTGATAATTACGCAAGAAGGCATGATAATGGGGGAAGTGAGAGAACAGAACCCTCAATCTGAAAGGGAAAGGCAGCATGGGGGGCAGAGCAAACTAAAGACCACCCCTGTGATGGGCCCCGCAGTGGTGGTACAAGAATGTGGGTCCAGGTACCAACTGCTATAGCGTTAATACCATTTTTATGAATAATCCCCGAGAAGATTTATTGGAAGAGGTGGGGTAGCAGCAAGTGAATTTCAGGATAAGGTTATGATAGATGTAATTAATGATGTTGATGATGTAAAGGTTGATAATAAGATAAAGCGGGAAGGGGACCACCATAGTACCTTATCACTAGAATCAGTGTGCGAAAGTAATAATTTTCATGTAGAAGATTTTCGAAATGGTCACTGCTTAATTACAAAAAGGGGTGCAGAATTTATAGTGCATACTACAGTGTGGCTATCAGAAACTTGTAAGGTCCAGAATGGCATAGTTGGGACTATGTGTGCTAGGATAGGTGGTAATGAAGTTTGTAGAAGTGCTGAAATCGAGGAGTTTCTCAAATATCTTGAAGATGAAGGTGATACAGTGGTGTGGATAGGAGACCCAGATGAGGAGGAGAATTGTAAGTCAAAGTATTTGTCTTCTGAAGAGAGAGTGGTTGAAAAGCCTTATGTACCAATCCCTAAGTTGGAAAAATGTCCTAATTTTGACCTAGCTGATACGTTATTTAGCTCTTTATTTGGTGTAGATGATGACATTGAAGAAATGGGTGGAGTAAGGATTTATTTGAACCAGTTTCTAATTTGGAAAAATTGTACAGAATGTGACTTAGATGACACTATGTTTTGTACTCTCTTTGATGTGGAAGCTGATAGTGAAGTAGTAGTTGCTGAGAAAAATAATTATTTGGTGGATGAAGTCAGTAAGCCAGATGTTAAAACAGTTTTAGGAACTGATTCAGATAAGTTGGTAAGTTTAAGTAGTAATCAGATGATGAAGAGTGGGGTTGGGAGTAATGATGGACTAAACTGTAGTAGTGAGAATAATAAATTTGTATTACCAGTTGAGTCAACAGCATTGCTTTTAAGTGACAATCAATTTGCTAAAACAGAACCATTGTATGTCTCAGCTGTTGCGTGGTTGTACCAAAGTCTGTTGTCTGAGATGATTGGAAGTTTGTGTTTCTGTATGTATATAATGAAGCTTTGTGAAAATAGAAATGTAATATTAAATGTGTATACAAAAGTTGAAGAAAACTGGAAGGTTAGGAAAAAGTAACTTACATGGTTCTGGGTTTCCAGGGAAATCCTGGAACCCACTTATGAGAATTAATTGAATGCATGGTTTGGGGAGGGGTCCCTACATGTAAATATCTAATTTTGTAAATAAGTTTATCAATTGATGTATGTAAATAGTTTGTGTGAGTACTTAAGTTCAGATGCAGATGTAAGCATTTCAATGTATAATTTGTGACAGTTTTGTGTAGAGACTTTTGGTATTTTCATGATGTTGTGACTTTCTACATTGTGGTGACAAATTATCAGCTGTAAAATGTAAACAGACTGGTGTAATTAACAAGCAGACATCAAGTGTGTAATTTGGAGTGAAAAAATTGTAACTTAAGGTGATGGCATTGAACGTTTGTTGTGTAAAAACAGTAAATGATAAAATGATTGGACCTGAGAAAAGACAATTATTGTAAACAAAATCAGTGTCATGGACTATGTGCAGATGTTGTATGAAGAATTGTATTTGTTCATTGTAAAAGTCATTATGGTTGATTGATTGTAATCTGTTCGTGTCTGCATTATGTGTACATTCAACCTGCTTAGATTCGTGACGGATTCAATCAATTTTATCTGTGTAAAATTAAGTGAATCCTGGGGAGGGGTTGTAACAGCCCTAATACCTGTAATTTTGAATAGCATTGTACTGTGTGAAATATTTGTAGTGAGCTAAAGTTTGGTTGAAAGTGATTTGATATGTTTATTTTGTAATTTCTTGTAAATAAGTGTATATAGACATTTGTTTTAGGTAAGAAATTATTTAAAGACCATTTAATATGTTTAAGAACCGAATGATGCAAGAGAATTTATTAAAGTTTGTAATTACATTGTATAAATGTAATGTTACGATGTCTACAGGACAATTTTCCACCATTTGAAAGGATTTCTGTAAATAATTTTGTATTTAAGTATCTATAATTACCATTTCTAATCATTTTGTAATGTTATTAATTAATTTTGTATCAATTCCGATTGTTTTTAATATGTTTGATTGTTTGAGTGATTGTTAATGATCGAGAAATATCGGGCGGATGCCTTTGAAGAATTCTCGTAATTTCGATAGACTCTATATAAACAGATCGCCTGGACAGAGAGTTTTAGTTTGCATTAAGTATTAATTCAGTGTTACAGAGACATTCATGCAAGTCAGTATTGCATCTTTGGATTGTAACAACTATGCTTGTGAATGTCGCAGACTTGTTTTGATCATAAATAAACATGCATCTTCAATCTAATTTTCTTTGGTGATTTCTGTAATTAATTAATGCAGTTCTTAAATCACCAAAAAGAACCTTAACAAGTTCCACCGAGGTAAGATACTTAATTCTAATACATTCCGAGAACTTTTCAAACCACCCTGGTAACTACAAGAGGTGACCCTGCGAGATTCTAACGGGGTGACAACCACATAGCAAACTTTGTGGACCGGTGTCCAACCACTTTTTGGTAGATCGAGTATTACTGAAACAAAACGATTGTACTAGCAACGCGGTGCGACGTTAAGAGTCATGGAGCAGAGTCACTGCCTAACTGAAAACGTGTTAAGAAGAGATTCTTGTGCGAAGCTACTATCTTCGGATCTGCTATATTCTGGATTTCTATTAACGTGTATAGAAAGCTCGACTGGGTTATTAGAATTTGCTCACCACCCATATATTTCCCAAAATAACAAGTTTGTAAAGGGTATAGTTATAATAACTAACCTAAGACTACTTGTGATTAATATTCGTTATTTCCACTCAAAAGATTTACTTTAATTAACTGCTATAAACCAACATATTTTTTAAAAAAATTTGTGGTAACCGTAAATTTAAAATTTGTTTGTATAAAAACTGTAAAGAAAAATGTAAATGATATTTTTAGGTAAGCTATTCCACCTTTAAATTTTGTTCTTTTCTTCTCACATCTTGCGTCGTATAGCAAAAATGTGAATTTAACCTTTCTTAAACATTTTCATTAATAAGATGTTCAACGTAGATATTCCACAAATATCAAATATTCTAAACAAATTAAAAGCTCTAGTAGACTTAAAATATTCTAGTACAGAAACTGGCAGACGTTGATGTAAGTTGAGTTAAGAAAAGGTTTTAATATAACATGTTACTTTTCCAAGTTAACATCCATACTGTAATAAAAATAATAATGTATCTACTTAGATTTTCCACTTTGTGTTATGAAACATACTCTGCTTTGGCTTTTGCCTTTTTTTTTTTTTTTAAGTTTTCCCTGGACTTTTTCATGAAAGACCATGTAACACATAGGGACTTTTTGACATTTAATATTTTGATTAAATACATTTTTGCAACATCAAATCAATCACGACAGACAAGTTGATGACAGGGAAAAAATAGTTGCCTGGTTACTTATTATTCGATGTCTTGTGTGCGTCGAAGAAACCGTGACATTGATCCGAAAACATTATCAGAATGATTTTTTCCTAATACTGATAAAATACCGTAATAGTGGTATAAGTCATTGCAACCACATTACTTCTTCAGAACTTGTTACGGCTATTTGGAATCATATTACAAATCATTTAACTTCTAGAATTGTTCCAGTCCTGAATACTTCTTCCATCTACTTTCTTTATTAATTTCGAAGCAAGTCTGGATATAGTGCGTTAAGATTTGATTATAGCGTATCTTCTGATAATAACCTCAACTTTTCTGGACACATTAGGCAGGTTGTTGGTAGAGGTTTCAAAATTCTGCATTTACAGCAACGTGTAATGAGGGGAAGATAAACTCTTTATAAGCATAGAAGGTATATAGAAACGTATGGAACAAGCTCACGAAAAAATATAGCGCACGCAATAATCTTCCCGTGTCCTCGATGATGATTGATTTGATCTTATCTCTAGGTTTGTCGACACAAAATGTATCAGATGTACACAGTCATTGAATGAAAAATGTGTAACTGGTATAAATGGGAGAATCTCTTTACATTTACATTGCTGTAAGTCGTAAAATTATACCTGCAATTATTATTCCCAGTCTCATTATCGTTGATTCGCGGTCAACACCTCGTACTGTTAAACCCATCTCATACAAAACATTGATTGCTTTCGATACAATTTTTAATTCCCTTTTTTTTAATCACTTACTTAATACTGTCCTTTCCGTTGGTGAGATTCGAACCGATGACCCAATAACTTTTCTGCCTCCTGGATCGCAGCGTCTATTGCTATTCTGTTCATGTAGCATTTAAAACGATATCTAACCAATAATTAGACTTACCTATTCGTTTTCTCAATACTTTGGAACTGCAGGGAGAAATTCAATATTGTGTTCCCGAAATTGTTATTTTGGACGAAGTCATGAAGCAAATTTCATTTTTCATTTTTCTCACCATTCTCTCAGTGGTTCGATGGATTCCTCCTTTTCCTTGTATACTCATTCAATCTCTACAGAAATGTTTCATCTCCGATAATCCTTTCCTTTAATTCGTTATGTATTAACAAATCAACGAATCTTGTATGTTGCGTCTGCTGTAATTGTAAGACTTTAACTGAAACTCCTTTTTTTTTTTTTTTTTTTTTTTTTTTTTTTTTTTTTTTTTTTTTTTTTTTTTTTTAATGAAGATCCGCGTTTTCTTTCATTTCATACTTCTACGATTTACTTAATCTGAAACTCTTTTTTCGCAACAAACCATTTCATTTGCTTTTAATTTTCGTCTTTTTAACCTACGTAATATCCCATAAAGTATTCTGAATTTAAGAATTTATATTGCCTTACCATGTTTACAAAACTCAGTCACTGACACTAACATGTCCATAAACAAATTAATATTATAACGAACGTATTCAAAATGGATTCGATATAGTATAACTCGAAAGCTAAATTACGAGTTGTAATAATTTATGATTTGATGCAGACAGTAACAAAAATATCCCAATTTTATGACGTCTCATATAGATGGCAACTCATTACTGTATTAAAAACATTCAATAAATAAAAACTAATTAGCTACGCTAACATTTAATACGCAATTAACAATGATTCAATAAATTTTAATTTCGTTAAAATTCAGAAATAAATTAAAATTACGAATAAAAAAGCTTTACCAACACGGAAGGAAAAACTGCGTTGCCATGATGGAGAATAAAATGCTTTATATATTTAAATAAGCGTTTAGTTCCTCTGCAGAGTTAAAGAAGTATTTAAGAATTTTCAAGCAAACACATTATCCTAGCGAGATCTGAAATCCTATTGAAGAAAATTAAAACTACCGTCATATTTTTAAGTAAAATTAATTAGTTGTATACGCTTAAGCTTTGAAGGCATGTGTCACTAGTACTGAAGTGTATTTTCGGTAGCTTCCCTAATTCTACAGCCACAACCACGAATCATCATGTATTTTCTCAAAACTTTAGTCACCCATCTTACCGTCTTATCTATCAAGTACGTGCGAAGTATCAAATTTTACAGTTTGCTGAATCGTGATATTTGGAAAACTTAAAAGTTTGTCTCTACTTCCATTTCTTCATTAATTCGATTCATTCCGAAAAAAATTCTAATGAAAGACGATTAAAGGGGTATCTTGAATGTTGTGTTGTAATTATTATCAAAACTGTGTTTTACCTTACCAGTAAATGCGTGTATACGCATGACAGACTCATTTTAGAACGAAATCCATAAACTAAAGGAATGTAAATATTTTTTTAACATAATATGTAACTTGAATCCTATTTTTGATCACAAATCCTTTGCAAAAATAATAAAACATTTTCAAAAATTCAGAAAGCAAAAGAAATATGATACTGATCAGGAATATTAACTACTAGTGTAAGCCCATGACCGTTTTTAGCGTATCGTTACGGGTCTAGTAGATTAGTTCCAGTTTTTAGGATGAAAGATTATGACATGATGATCTGATTTGACCAAATATAAACTTAACATGTGTTTCAGGACATAGAACTTAATACACATTCCGTATTATTAAACAGTTGAACAACTCGGAAGAAATGGATTGCCAGAATAGTTGATTCGGTAACATATTTGGTCTGATGTCCACTGAAATTAACCTAATAACATTAATAAAGACCATCGACAAAAGTGGTCAGTAAAATACCTGAAAAGCAAATAAAAAGTAATGCATAAACTTTGGTCAAGCAACAACATTAGTGACAGTTTTAATTAAATTGAAATTTATGCTAAGCCGGAATGACAATTGGCATTCATGGTTACAGTAGAGACCATGAGTAATTTAATTTTTTTTTTTTAAGTTTCTTTCATTAGCAACACGTTATTGAAAAGCAGATCATCGTTTTTTCAGCCGCAAAATTTATCAGTATTTTTTTAACTACGAAACTCTACGAAAAGCAAACTTAATTAATGTATTATGGCAATTAATTTGGTATCAGTTGCTTAGCTATTAAATTGTGAACATAACCACGATTTTCTACAACTAAGGGGACATCCATAAATTACGTGAGACGAAACTTTTGTAAACCTTTTTTTTTCTTTAGCTCTACACTACAAAATTTTTTTCACAAAACCTCACGTGAGATTTCTGTAGAGATCCCCCTCCCCTCTTGTTGAGATTTGGTGAGATTTCGCTGGACCCCGCACCCCCTATTTCACCTCACGTAATTTTATGGATGCCTCCTAATCGTATCTCTGGTCGATGTTTTGCGAGGGAAGGCTGACACGTGACATCGTTCTTCAGCCAATAGCTATCGAGGTGAGTGTATGAGTGACCTTACGAAATTATATAGTAGATTATTTAATTTAGTTGCAATGGAGCTTACTTATTTAATCATTATATCCTTTTACAACACTCTCTATTATCAATTCTGTGCCATTTTTTTTCAATATATTATTTAAGATTTACATATTATCAAAATTTAGTTTGAAAACATTATTTCAGTAAACTAATCACACTTAAATGATCATTGATTACTGTCTAAATTAACAATGGGAATGGATTAATTAAATGAATATTAGTTAGTTTTCTATATTAACACAAAAAATTGCCTCTGGTTATTAACACATAATTATTTAATGCTCTATCTCTCTCTCTCTCTCTCTCAGAGGTGTGAAAATTATTAGACTCAAGGCTATTTTTTCTTAAAATGAAAACATACAGTTTAGAAGCATTTATTCCCCAAATTTGAATACATTAATACTTTGTGTGCATGCCTTTTTTCTTAATGAGCATTTCAACACGTGTTGGCATTGTTTTAATAAGTCTGGAGCATGAATTTTTGACATCTTCATCATGGTGCCATATTTGTATCAGTTTTTCCATGAGTTGCAATTTTGTTGTAATGTTGATCTTCCTCAGCTTTTGCTTAACAATTGCCCACAGATTCTCTATAGCGTTCATGTCTGGACTGTTCCCAGGCCATGGCAACGTTTCTATTTTATTTTCAGCTAAGAACTGAGTAATTGATTTAGCTTTATGACACGGTGCACCATCATGCATGAACACAAAGTCATCGTCAGGAAACCATTCCTTAACCTGAGGTAAAAGCCTCGTTTCCAAAACTTTCCTATACTGGTTCTGATTCATAGTGCCTTCCACAATGTAAAGTCGGCCAGTACCCTTTGCTGACATGACACTCCATACCATAATAGATGTGGGATGTTTTACAGTTTGCGCTACACAAAGCTCAGAAAACTCTTCATCAACCGTTCTTCGGACATACTGGCTACTTTCTTCACATAAAGAGAATATTGACTCATCAGAGAAGCAGACCTGAAAGGAATAAAACATTTTAATCATAAGAAGTCGACGATTTCTTATGTTACTGTATATGCTCCTACGATCCGTACTGTAATAAATGTAATTTTTCCATGTTTTCGTGGAATATTTCCTTGAAAACAAATATTCATTTTTCAAAAGAAATTTCACATTAATTTCTCAACTGCTTTAAATAAAGTTTATTTACCTTACTCCAGTCCTCCCCAAACTTATTTCTAACTTCATGAGCCCATTTCAGCCTCTTTGCACTCATTGCAGGGGTAAGTTTTGCTTTTTTGTGTGGACGACGAGCTGGAAGCCCTGCGCTAATAAGCTTTCTGCGGACTGTAGAAGTACAAACATTTACGCCATAGTTCTCCAGAGCCTTCTTGAAATCTTGGCTGGTAGCTCTTCTGTTGTCATTCACCATCTGGACAAGTTTCCTTTCAGTTCTATGGAAAGTTTGCTCTTGCATCCACACTTTCCTCGACGTCCACGTCTGAAATCAAGGCCATCTTTCTCTTCCTGGCAAATGCGACTTACAGATTTTTGTGAAATCTGTAACCTATTTGCTATTTCTCGCTATGAATAGCGTTTTTCTTCGAGTAACAGTTTTATAGTCGCAACTTTTCTTGGTGAAAGATCACTTTTTCGACCCATAACCAACAAATATCTGACAAACAAAAAAATTATTCATAATAATAGAAGTATTTATATTTTATGGCTAAAAGTGCAAACAGAAATGTTCATTAATTATTGTTTCATGATACATTAAACATAAAACCAACCTTAAGAACGTCCCAGCTGAATTAAACAGTCTCCAAACCAACTGCAACCATGCATCTTTGCCTCGGCAATAACAATTGATTGTTTAGGGAGTGCTGCCAACATTGTTGTTAACACAGTACTGCCAATAGCAAAGGGAAATGTTGTAATATGGATGTGAGTGAGTGAAAATGGCAATATCACATGACTGAATAATTCTAGAGCTAGAGAAACTAGGAAATATGAATATTTTCGTTTTGAGTCTAATAATTTTCACACCTCTGTATATATATATATGTGTGTGTTAACCGGAAAAATGTCTACACATTTAAGATTTTTTTTGAAAAAAATGACACAAATATTAACAGAAATATTTTATTAGGATACCATACCATTATAATAAAAAACCAGACATTAAATACTAAAGTATATATCTGCCTAAAAATATTAATTTTAAGTCTTTAACCATTTAATACCAATGGTGTTTAGGCAAACTTTGCAGAAAAAAGTTTAATCAATCGTTTTATTTTCATTCTGATCCTTTGCTGATTGACTATTTGAGCAGCCTTCGGAAATAAACGTTCGGATGTAACAGAGGTCCGGAACAATAGTCAATCGGATGTTGCCCCAACCCGGTTTATAGCCTATCTAAATACTGAGTAGTATCAAGTAACACTTAGTTGTTTTAGATTACTAATATCTTATTTCGATTCTCAGCAAAGCAATAGGAGTGAACCTAAGAAACTGATTTTACTCATTCACTGATGTGGACAGGATAGCCAACTGAAAGAGAAATTCATTTCCACCGTTGTTATGTCCCGCTAATTGCTCATAGACTGTCACCACCTGTTAATAACAGTTACTTTAAATTGAAATAATTT
>JARYHS010013583.1:0-14975 GCA_031002005.1 Vandiemenella viatica | reverse complement strand
TACTGAGGGCTCATCGCCAACATATGCCTCATAAATAGCCAATACCTCCTGTCTTCCAATGACGGCAAAAGCAGAACCCTTATCATATAAATAACTTGTTGTATCCGTTGATTTCCACAAACAAATATAGCTGCAAGAAATAGTTTTCGCTGCTAAATATTCAATCTTTTCTCGTTGATTCGGTTCTTGGGCTGCGTCAAGTATTTAAGACTTCGGGCATTTTCTAGACCGAGTGTATCAATTCTTTTTTGCGTATGGTTTTGCGCTTCGTCGACGTCGATGTCATTAGAGACGGAAAAGACGTGGGAGTAGGAACTTAGCCCTGGCCTTTTGCAGAAACCATCCTGGCGTTAGCCTGAAGTGTTTTGAGGAAACCATTAAAAACCGAAATCCGGATGGCCAAACAGGGATTAAAGCCCGCGTCCTCCTGAATGCGAGGCCACAGCGTTACCGCTCACCCACCATACTCGGAGTCAATTCTTTACCTGCGAGTAATTTCAAGTTGTTGATAAAGCAAAGTAAATAACAAGCCAGGACGTTCCGTAGATGTTGTTACATAGGGAAATATCCAGGTTCTGTATTCAAATACAGTATTAAAATCCAGAATACCACAAACAAATTGACACTAAATGACCCGTCACATAAACACTTATCTACTAAAACACTTATGCGCTATATGACATGCACACTGAAGGGAAAGTTACCTTACTTTAATTTAATTTAATTGTAATGGAGCACAGGCTCCGGTGGCAATTTCCCTACTCCCCCATATTCCCCCTATCCTGCACCCACCTACAATTGCCCTCTACAAATTTTTTCTTTAAATTCTTTGAACGTTTTCGGTAAGTTCTTCATCATTTCTCATTCCATTCCCTGACACCCTTACCTAAAACAGAGAATCTTCCCACACCCTTGTTCGTGAAATCGAGTGCCAGCTTGTGGTCATGGTCATCTTTTCCTTTCCATGCACTAGTTTTCATACCTGCTCTAATATCTTTCCATGCTTCATCGCCATTATACGCCCTGAACACTCCCATGATCCTCCTTTGATCAAATGGATTATTAAGGTTAATAAATCAAATGGGATGACTAAACTTCACACACTCAAATTACAAAAATGAATTAGGTGAAACAAAAATTGATAAAAAAGACTGTTGCGAACAATAATTTTTCAAAGAAACAATATATTAATCCCTAAAACATTAAAAAACGAATCACACTGGTGGATATTACATTGCTTTAAAAGAAAAACAAAACTCTATCTATACTTTCAAATATTCCCAGCTATCGTGATCATGAGACACCACCGTCATTAAGTTTCAGGGCGGTTTTAATGTCAATGTCTCAACATGTTCATCAACAAATGAAAACCAACGATGGCAAAGGCGTGACATTACAGTACTTATAGACGATGACTATTGTCATGCGTTTATCTTCAGCGCAGTGTGTTCCGTCTTCCATATAACGGAACTTTCAAATGGAAGAATAATTCGGCATTCTACCTTAACTAATCCAGTAATTCAGCATAGTAAAGGAGATGCGCAGCTTGACTAGGAATCTAAACCACAAAAGAGCTATAGCGGACAACAGATACGTTGAGCAAGCATTGAAAGTTTTGAAGTTTAAGGAGTCCTATAAATTCAACCGATACGGGGAATTCGAAACTGCTATATCTGTTGTCAGATACCTAACCACAGACGCATCAGACCACTAAGGCGATTAACAAGTTTCTTTGAGTTTTATGGATCTCGGACGAGGGAGAACGTGACTAGAGCCAACAGAAAACTGCGGGCAAGCATCGAGATAGAAACTTTTGTGGATAAAACCTTCTCCACCCACCTCAAGTGTAGATGGGAACCAACCCACATTCTCTCGAATGTCAGGCCAATCACTGACAATAAATAATTTCTTTGTACATAGCCTCGTACTTGGCAGGGTAACTGTGAGTCCATCTAATTAAACTTTTGTAAATTGTTTTCAGTTTTAATATTACGAAAAACACAACTTAAGAAGCTGCGTAAAACTATATGTAAACTTTAACGCATATTCGTCGCTGATGATGCCTCGATGAGAGGCGAAACGCGCACGACCGTAAAATATGATATAAACAGTTGCATTGAACAACTGATTAACTAAGCTACTGCGCAAAAAGTGGCCTGCAACAACATTACATTAAATTCTTCTGTTGATGTCCTGTTCACCTCGAATAGCTATTATATAACTTCTTGTTGAGTAAAAACTTGCAATGCAGATTTTGTGAAAATCGCTCAGAACTAAATTAATATTTTTCCTGTTCATTAATTTCTGCATGCGCCAGCTCCTTATCAACTGAGAATGGTCCCAATAATTATTAAATTTTAGTTAAACTGGGTAGTCAGCATGTTTGGTTTCAATTTAAATATGATCAGATTTTGGTGTTGACTGGTATATTCAAAACGAAATATTGCAATCAGTAATTTTGTTAATTGAATTCGTAATTATTTACGTTGGGTTTGATACTCAAAACCGGCGTATATCACAGTTGTCACTAGGATTCGGATCTTTATGATCAAACAAATAGAGAAATTTGCAAGCAAATATGACCTTAAAAGGGGTAAATATGACCTAACAATGAGAAAATATGACCAAACATTTAAATTTATATACATCAAATCATGTTCAATTATACTGTATATCATTTAATTTAACTAGTAGTGTTGCTTTCACGTAGGAAGCATAATTTGCTTCCGTGCACTCACTGCGCTATTGGGAGTTAAATTTTAAATCGCTTTGTTGAAGTCACTTCGATTTCAAATAATTTACAGAAAATAACTCTTTCGTCTGTACCAAAATACTCCCCTCCAAATTCCTGTAGATAATTCCGTAACATCGCACTTTCGGAATTTTTTTTATTTTTATTATTATCATTATACAAAGCACTTGTAATTCCAAGAATTTAAACGACCAAAAAAAAAAACAAAAACAAGTGTTAGAGGATGAAAATATTATTATAACTGCTAGTAATGTTTTTTTTTCTTCTTTTTTCCGTTTTGGCCTCTATGGACTGCGTGGTTCTTAACTCTGGTGAGCTTTCTTTTTAGCCCAATATTCTTCATCCTTGCACTATGGTTGTCTTTTCTTTCTTGGGTCCATTTCACCCCAGATGCAGGGCGCAGTGTTTTGGCTGTTAGCGTCTGGAGAGAATAGAATGCTTTAATCAACGTTCTGAACTTCTCCTGTTGTAAATGTCATTGGTGTCGATTTCCATTTGCTCGAGATCATTTCTGACTAGTCTTGTTCAATTTGCGTTAGTCGCTTTCCCTTTAGAGACTGTGTTGAAGATTTTGGTCCTGAATCTATGATTGTACATCCGAACTACGTGACTATGGAACATTAATCTCGTTTTTCTCATGGCTGTTGCAATGCTCTCCAGTTTTTGGTATAAGTCCTTATTATTACTGAGTCTGTTTTTTCCTTCTTCTTTGACAGGACCCACGATTTTTTTTTTCAAGATCTTACGTTCCTTTAGTTCCAGTTTTCTGAGTTGTTTCTTTCTAACCATGTTCAAACACTTTGATGCATACAGAACCGATGGTCTAACTACAGTATTATAGTGCCTCAGTTTGAGGTTAAGGGAGAGGTATTTAGATCCATTCATGTTCTTTCAAATGTGCTATGTTCTCTCCAGTCTGGCACATCTGCTGTTCATGGCTAATTCCTGGTTGATGATTGAAATTATCCATTCTCCAAGAGATATTAAGGCATTAGTACTTCGTATCATTGCATTCCTCAGTGGGATTAACTTTGGTGCATTTCTGAGGTTAGTGATGAACTAAATTTTGTTTATGGCAATCTTTAACCCTATTTTAGATGCTATGTTGTTGAGAATTTTATATTTGGTTTGTTCAGTTTTTTTTCTGGAGCGTTTATATGGCACACAATAAAAACTCTATCGTAGTAACAAAATTGTGTAGTGATGGCACAACTTTGTTAATTAGCTCATATAGAATTCTGTTGATTGCTTCTCTCTAGAGTTGGTCCGAGGTTTGTTCGTGCCTCGTTCTGCCCCCGGTAGTTTCTCTCTGTGAGTGTCGTCTTCTCCACAGAAAATACGTGCACGGGAAAGCTTCTCCTGTCTCAAGTTGGACTCGCTAGCTCTACATCTCCACTCGCTACAAGGCCGTATCTTCCTTTCGGCCGCCTGAGACTCTTGCTTTCGACCTTTACAACTTAAACCATCACAGTCTGCACGGAAGTAATGATGCGAAAAAGCGAAAGTAACTTACTTCGCTCTACCACCGCCAAGCAGTTGCGAAATATAATACTGTTCGTTTCAAAGAACAGATTCTCGCTGGAAATGTACGAGTTTGCGATGTAAATTGAATCAGTAAATTACTTTCTTGTAGATCTTTTGTGCTTTTTAAAATTTTGTGCCACCTCCGTACTAAGTTTACAAATTAAATGTTGTTACCTTTAGAATTGTGTCTGCCAGCTCAATACAGCTTCACACCAATTACAGATCAATTAGAGGGCGTAGGCGATTCCTATAGAAATGAATCTTCCCTTAATACATTAATCAGTAACCTATACCAGATACAGTCCTTACGAAAGCGTCACAGAACTGGGCTGGGAGTCTCTGGTAGATTGACGACGCACGTTTCGTTTAAACTTATTGGTAAATATGCGTACCCACTTTGATTTACGAGTGCGGTGAAATAGTTCGTCCATCAACCTATTTGAGAAGCAATGACATGAAAGATAAGATTAGAGAAATAATGTGCCGCACCGATTCTTATATGAATTCTTTTTTTCCTCGTGCCATTCGGAATTGGAATGAACAGCGAAGAGAATAGTTTTGGTGCTCAGCCCTCTGAAACCCACAATTTTGTGAATTGCAGAGTATATGAATAAATCGTGAACCAAGCCCACAGCATAAGTCAATCGAATTGACTCACCGAATTAATAGGAATTAGGACAATACACATTGATTCAATTCACTGAATCTGCCAGTGCTCATCGACAATGAGCAAAACATGAAGATTTTGCTTTGCATGGATTTAAGGTGAGGCATTGAGCGTACATATCATGGCATATCATTTGAAAGAAAAAAAAACTTAACTCTGCAGATGGTAAAGAGAGGTTTCAAAATGCTTCATTTATATGAAACAATAATGATAGAATGCATTCAGGGAAGTGAGGTAATTGTGATACAAAACCTAGGTCAATCCCTTTCTTTAGTATCATAGGGGACCGACGTTATGGGTATTAAATGCAGAAGTTGGACGGGGTGTAAAGAAGGACTGCGTTTTTGTACATGGAAATTATCGCAGAGCACAATTAGTGACTGACATGATAAAAATCTTGGTTGGAGTCACTACAAAACAGAAGTCTTAGGAAGAGACTTCTGGAAGAGCATAAAGCATATTGGTGATGAAGCCTTCACGGATATTTGAAGATGAATGATAGGGAAGAGATTTCAGGCGTAAAGGAATAGAAAATTTTTCATTCATATTTAAATTGAAGAAAGGAATAATTTAAACGGTAAATTCGTTCAATGCCGAAATATCTGCCAGCACATGAATTATATCCGCGAGGTCTAGATTTTTTTTTTAACTGCTTTAACGTCTCTTAACAGCGAGGTCTTTAGAGACGGGAAAGGATGGGGTCAAAGAATGGAAAGGAATTCGGCCATGGCCTTTTGAAGGAAGTATCCCGGCATTTGCCTGGAGTGATTTTGGAAACTATAGAAAACCCAAATCTGGATGCCCGGACGGGGATTAGAACCGCCGTCCTCCAGAATCCGAGGCCAGAACGTTACACCACCACGCTCGGTCCACAAGGTCTAGAAATATTAACATTGGTTCCACGTGTTGGGAAAGTGTTACTGGGCTTATGTTCCACCGCAATTAAATAAATAATCATAAAAAACAAAAGCTATGAGTCAACGCTTGCTTATAATGAAATTATTAACCAGTTCATTATCGTCACCAGGAAAAAATTGGAAAAATTAGAGAAAAAGTCTCGCTCAGGTAAAATAGAAATGAAAGGGAAGAAAAGAGACAGTAAAGACATGTATGTGGACTGTGAAAAAAGAGGATTGCCTTTTATGTGCACATGGTACGAATGAAACAGAAAAACATAATTTGAATATTTTAAACAAAAAATCCCAAAACAAATTCGTTGGTTTTCTGAAATGAAAGTAGACATAGGCTAAATCAATATTGAAAAACAAGAAATTGAAACAGTGTCTCATGTCGAAAGTAAATTTAAAAGTTGCTAGTACTCCAAGAGAAAGTAAAGCAACAAAGAAATAGTGTTGGAGGGAGGAAAGAAGAGAAAAAACACAGTGAAAGGAACAAAAAATGATAGAAGATGTAAAGAAGAAAAGTCATGAAGTTATTTCACATGGTCCACAGTTGTCTGAAATCGAAAAGAAGAAGAAGATTAGTTTTATTTGTGTGTGTGACAGCAGCTCTCGTGTTTCCTCATTGTGTTGTGCCGCCATTTATCAGCGAGATAATGGATCCCGGGCAGCTCGCGTTTGTTTAGTGACGAGTGTGGTCACAGCAAAAACCAAACAAAGCTGTCCATCCCACGGCTCCACACATACAATCCAGTGATCCCCTTTTATGCGTTCGCAGAGCGCAGTTCTTTTAATATTAATCCATGTTTGATATCTTACAAAGAATATTGGGCAATCAGGTGCGGTTATATAGCTTCTATAGAAATGAAGTTTTACCATCGAAACTGCTGCCCGCAGCAAAGGCTGACGGGTTAATGACCTGTCCCTGTGCATAAAATCCTCTTATCGTTATCTTGGATACACGTCAGGCTCTGCTAATAGATCGTTAATGTTCCCGATATACATAATCTACCATGTCAAGTTTCCTCTAAATATGGCTTCCTCATTAAGTGTACCAGGAACACTTCACTGGAGAAAATTTCATCCAGTGTGATATAAACGTTAATTTGTTAGTTGAAGAGAGGGTGTTGACTGATGAGTGTCTACCTTTGGACACACTAGACACACACAAAAAGCTGGTACGTCCATTAGTGTGTACACGCGCAATAATGAAATGTATTCTTCTTGTATTTCTCCTTGTATTTTTTTCTGTGTAATTTTTTACGTTTCATTCGCACTCGAATGGACCAACGATACTATCTTTATTGCATCGTTGCTTTGTCCAAGTTATTCTCGTAAACAAATGAAACAAATATAAATCAACAAAAAACCACTAAAATACTGGTCCGTGAATCAGTGTGTAATAATGACTGTCTTCTCCGTAGGTCCGGATGTGATTTTCAGTGAGTATTATAGCAATTCAACCTTCAACATTTTTCATGCAGTTTAAGTATGCTCATGGTACACATATATTCACACTTATACATACATGCATAGAAAACGTAATGCGTAACGTAAACTAAATCGATATAGCGAATACTAAATGTTTAACAAGAGCCTAAGTGACAGAGGACACTATCGTAGCTGGTAGGATCTAAATATCATGAAGAGCGCATGACCAGAACGTTGCCTTCTATTCCCAAAGAAATTTTACTTCAAATATCTTTATATGGTAACATAATGGCTAAAATTAGGCCCTTAGACGTAAAAATAGTTCTTTATGGTGATGTAAAACTGGAGATTCTTTCTAGTTATGGAATTTTCACACAAACATCAAAATCTTTCAGAACGATGTTATTTCCTTTCTGTACTCCTACTACTCAATTCCTTTTAGCCCAAACGTACAATAACCGGCACCGATCTGAGATAAGAACATATTTAATTTTCCAACATTCCTAATGTAAACAGCTGATAACTTAAGGATCAAATTAAAGTTTGGCTGCTCTCCTCTAATCAGTTTTGTTATTCGGAACTAATCCTGAGATTTAATAACTGTAATAATATTTGAAAATTTTATATGAAGAACGGTAGTAATCAATTTTGTAGGCAGTGGTAAATCCGATCGAAATCTGGATAACAAAAGTAAAAGTTCTTTCTTTTTCTTTTTTTAAAAAAAAAAAAAAAAAAAAAAAAAAAAAAAAAAAAAAAAAACCTGGGTTAACTTCACAAAAAAATGTTTCTGAGATAACCCTAATTTCAGCAGACAGCATCTGATTCTAATGTGATTTTAGGTATTGCTAACTTTGAAACTGATTAACGTGAATTAAAACAAATTTTGTGGTCTGGTTTTTACAATATTCTCTTCTGAACTCCGCACTCTTCACTCCAACGATATTCCAATGCTTTAATGCTGTCCATTTAAAACTATTTCTCAATTGTGTCAAAAGTGAGACAAACGCGTGTTTGACGTTATCACCTGACTTGAAATGGATGCAAGACGAAAACTTTTTAAGATCTGAGGGAACCAGACCGGATGATTAGGAGGATTGTGGAACCAAATGATACCCACACACAAATTACAATGGTGGCAAAGAGGATCTTTTGATTAGGAGCACGGTTCTGTTTAATCATCTCTGATGGCTTCTTGTTTCAAATTTTATGGAAATAAAAGTATTTTAAAATACTGTTTTATGAGTTCTGCAGAGTTAATGTAAAAATTGACATTTTTTTCACCTCACGTTTTACATAATCGTTACTCATCGCTATAAAAAAAAGTCTATTTTGACGTTTACGACCAATCTCTCTATATATATGTAAAAATGGATGTGTGCATGTTCTTTAAAAAAAATCTACAGTTGTATCCGATACTGATGAAACATTGCACACTATTCTTTAAAACAAATAGAAAAATACTGTCTACATTTGGTTTACAAAAACCGAAACTTTCGTCCCCTTTACGCCCCTTAAGCAAAACTTAAACATGCAAATGTTCGGTTTTTGCAAATATCTCGAAAACGGTAGGAAATCGGCTAAAGTAGATGATAATATTCCGAAATTCAATCAAATTTCCGTTCGATGGGACAATTAGTGACCGAGAAATTTGAACTTGAAATTTAATCTTATATATATATAAAAATAGACGTGTTTTTTCCTATATTTCACTTTTCAGCCACCACTACCTAGCACAGATCACTGATGTTTGTGGGTGGAAGTAGCATGGAGTTTCCTGTCGTGCACAACGTTGGCCGAATGCCGATAGTTGTGGGGATGTGGGAGATATAATGATTAAAGTTGGTCAGTGCAGGACGTTTTCATATTTCGACCGAAAAATTCGTATCTCCGTATACTTCTCTTTCCTGCCACAACTACATAACATAGACTTTGATATTTGTGTGTGGTAGTAGAATCGTCTTTCCTGTCATGCACTATGGTTGTTAGATGTCGGTAGCTATGGGGGTGTGGGAGATATGGGGGTTGAAAGTAGTCGACCTGTGGCAATTTCATACTTCTGCCAAAGACAAAAGTGTCATGGTGTATCACTTTTCAGCGAAAACTATAGATCACAGATAACTGGCGTTTGTGTGTAGTAGTAGCACAGAGTCACCTTTCGATCACAACAGCGGCCGAATTTCAGAAACTGTGGTACTGTGGTAGGATATGGTGGTTGTAAGTGGCCGACCAAGGATATTTTCGCATTTCGACTGTCTCCGCATATGTCACTTTTCTGCCACAACTACATAGCATAGAGCATTGGTGTTTGTGTTTGGTAGTAGAATCGTATCTCATGTAGTGCACTATGGTTGTTAGATGTCGGTAGCTATGGGGGTGTGGGAGATATGGGGGTTGAAAGTGATCGACCTGTGGCAAATTCATACTTCTGCCAAAGACAAAAGTGTCATGGTGTATCACTTTTCAGCGAAAACTATAGATCACAGATAACTGGCGTTTGTGTGTAGTAGTAGCACAGAGTCACCTTTCGATCACAACAGCGGCCGAATTTCAGATACTGTGGTACTGTGTTAGATATGGTGGTTGTAAGTGGCCGACCAAGGATATTTTCGTATTTCGACTGTCTCCGCATATGTCACTTTTCTGCCACAACTACATAGCATAGAGCATTGCTGTTTGTGTTTGGTAGTAGAATCGTATCTCATGTAGTGCACTATGGTTGTTAGATGTCGGTAGCTATGGGGGTGTGGGAGATATGGGGGTTGAAAGTGGCCGACCTGTGGCAATTTCATACTTCTGCCAAAGACAAAAGTGTCATGGTGTATCACTTTTCAGCGAAAACTATAGATCACATATAACTGGCGTTTGTGTGTAGTAGTAGCACAGAGTCACCTTTCGATCACAACAGCGGCCGAATTTCAGAAACTGTGGTACTGTGGTAGATATGGTGGTTCGTAAGTGGCCGACCAAGGATATTTTCGTATTTCGACTGTCTCCGCATATGTCACTTTTCTGCCACAACTACATAGCATAGAGCATTGGTGTTTGTGTTTGGTAGTAGAATCGTATCTCATGTAGTGCACTATGGTTGTTAGATGTCGGTAGCTATGGGGGTGTGGGAGATATGGGGGTTGAAAGTGTCCGACCTGTGGCAATTTCATACTTCTGCCAAAGACAAAAGTGTCATGGTGTATCACTTTTCAGCGAAAACTATAGATCACAGATAACTGGCGTTTGTGTGTAGTAGTAGCACAGAGTCACCTTCCGATCACAACAGCGGCCGAATTTCAGAAACTGTTCTACTGTGGTAGATATGGTGGTTGTAAGTGGCCGACCAAGGATATTTTCGTATTTCGACTGTCTCCGCATATGTCACTTTTCTGCCACAACTACATAGCATAGAGCATTGCTGTTTGTTTTTGGTAGTAGAATCGTATATCATGTAGTGCACTATGGTTGTTAGATGTCGGTAGCTATGAGGGTGTGGGAGAAATGGGGGATAAAATGGTCGACCTGCGGCAATTTCATATTTCTGCCAAAGACGCATGTGTCACGTTGTATCACTTTTAAGGGAAAACTATCAATCGCAGTTTACCGGCGTTTTTGTGTGGTAGTAACACAGAGTCACGCATCGATCACATCGTTGGCCGAAATTCGGTAACTGTGGGAGTGTGTGAGATATGGTGTTTGAAATTGGTCGATCATGAATATTTTCGTATTTCATCCAAAGACTTGTGTGTATCCGTAAATTTTACTTTGCTGCCGGAACTACATAGTGCAGAAGACTGGTATTTGTGTGTGGTAATAGTATCGAGTCTCCCATCGTGCACTATGGTAGTTAGATGTCTACAGCTGTCAATATGAATACTTTACAATCATGAACGAAGTTGTCGGTACCAGCTATTATATTATAAATGTGGAAGTAAGTTTCTGTCTTTTTGTTACGTTTTGACGACTAAATGGCTATATCAATATTGATGGAATTTAACAATGAAATAGTGTAGGAAGGACACAGAACATTTTTTCGGTATGAATAACAGTTTTATTCACGAAATTTTAAGAACTTACAGTCACGCAGTCTGTTAGTGTTTGATTTATTAATAAATTTCGATAAGAAACAAAACTTATTATTTAGTATAGAAGTCAATTTGCCCTGCACTGTACTATTCATTTGTGTCTGTATAAACGTTTCTGGCACCAATTTGTCTTTCTTCTTGACATGCCTTACGGACGTAAACCTGGCCTAAGGTGCAGGTCTAGAAGACAATGTGCTGCAATTAGATTATAAGATTCAGATGCTCATGTTGAATAAAGAAGAAAAAACCAAGCTGAAATATAGCCACCATCAGTTAAACCCCCCCCCCCCCCACACACACACACACACATCCCCGCACCTTCGCTTACTTTTCTGTTTTTAAATATGTTGTAAATTGATTCTCTTCATGAGACAGATTAGACGATAGGATGATATAATGATGGCTTTCCATCATATTATGTCGACTCGGTGTTGTTTGGGACAAATCTTACGTTACTTACAGTTTTCTATATCCAATTCTGGAAATGAAACTCCAAGTCCACGCGTACGAAGTCGCGGGTAACAGCTAGTAATTGTTAAAAGTTGGTGTTGCCTCACACAAATCTACAGTTTTTATCCTATGTCCATGAAACTTTGCATACTCATGCTTTAAAATAAGTGAAAAACACTATCTACATTTCGTTTACAAAAACCCAACCCGTTTACCCCGCCTTAAAAAAAATACATTTTCAACTTTTCAGTTTTTTGTATATATCCAAAACGCAATGTCATATGTACGATCACACGTCCATCCATATCTGTTAACCACATTCACGTCCAGTACAGCGTTGGAGGAAATCAACAAAAATCTCTTTCCCGGTCAGAATCCGACCTGGTGACGTGACGTAATCGCAACAGTGTTCAAACAGAAATTAGCAAAACATATAAATGTCATGGAAAACGGCTATATTTTCGGGGAACCTTGCTGTTAGATCTGTTCAAACCAATGAAAGAAAAGGGGGTCCACACACATAAATGTTGAAATTCCTCTATCCCACACGCTGGCCGCAACCAGCTACACAATTGTGTCAAGACGCTTGCCATGGGTGGGGGGGGGGGGGTGAATTTTTCTTTATATTATGGACAATGCTTACTGAAATACTATCAAATAGGCGAAAACATGAGAACTTTCATGTCCAGATCTCAGGCAACGCCGGATAGATCTGCTAGTTCTAGATAAAACAAGAATATTTTGACTGGCTCTTTCTGCTACCTTTCTAGAGTCAATTTCATAATTTTTGTCACATTTATAATGCTAAGCTTACGTTATTATTGCTATATATCTCCAAACTAATTAGTTTGCTTTTTCATATGTAGAATTTTGGTGAAGCTGCTGCTTAAATGTAGTCGTATGTGATAAGTAGAAAAATTTAAGTAAAATAAAGAAGTTAAATCTTCGTAGCTTAGTAGTTAATGTGAGCTGTTAGGCAGTTGCGAAATCGGAACACAACATATTGTGTGAGGACATAATATGCCTTTCACGATTACTGAGACATACCTTCGTTGCCACACACGTTTTCACGATAGAGTGAATCACATTAACGGTGGCAGTGTAAAGTTGACAGGTCTTCACTATTAATTCCATCTTCATTATCACCCCATCTTTGATTTTCTTATCATCAGGTAGCCGGTCTGGTGAACCAATTGGTTAAGAAATGTGACTGGGGAAACAAGAGGTCCCCGATTTGTGCCCCACTTTCGGCTTGAATTTTTAAGGGCCTTAAAACTGGCTTTCATCTCTAGTAAAGCTTTAATTTGTTAATGTGAAGTATACTAATTAGCTCGATGGATCGGATTCCACATTAAGCTGTAGGACCCTTTTTTCCCGTTGGGATTACCAGTCTATGTGAAGTGGCTACGATTAACACCGCCTAGTGTATATAGGTGGTGCTGGTATCGCAATGGCGGATTAAGCAGCCGCTAAAACAAGACTGTCACTACGTCATTAAGAGCGCGTGAAATTATTATTCATTATCTTCTAATAACAAAGTTTTGCTCCAGATTTTAGTACTAATTATTTGTTTTCTAATTACCTTCACTTTCTAAGAGATGATAAATTTCTCGTTATTACGTTCAAAATCTTTTTTTTTTTTTTTCCTTGGTCTTGCTATACCAGCGCCAATTTTAATTTGGTGCAGTAATGAGTTTGGTGGTATTGTCAGGAACTAAATTTTTAGAATTACCACTGTTCCCATTATTTTTTCGTAGTATTTACCAACTAGCAAGAAATCTGTTCTTCTTTTAGAGAACTTTGGAACTCATATTAATTACTTTGATGAACCAATATTCATTAGTTGAGATTTAACAAAATTAGTGGTCCGGGGTTTTTGGTGTACGGTATTTGTAACAAAATTAAAAATCGTTAAGGGTAAAATTAGGCAGATACATGAAAGTGGAAAAACGTCTGTGTAGGGAAATCGCAATTAAATTAGTGGAGTATTGTTGAAAGCAATTCTAAGCACTCTATAACTTACCTGCGCTAAATTGTTATTAAATAACACCAATGTAATGTTTTCCATACTTATTGAATCATGCATTTCCTCGAGTTATCATCACCTAAGGATACTGGAAATTTTGCGTTTATTATAGTTTCACTAGCGGAGTTCCCGGCGTTGCCCGGTAGTTGCCATACCCTATTTTTATTCCCGCAAAACATTTGTACAAAGTTTCATTAAATTCGCTCCAACTTTTTTCGGAATTAAAGAAAACCTAGATTCACCCGCCTCCTACCAAGAAACAGGTGGGTTTAAGTTTATTTGCACGTACACTATTTACATTCGTCCGATTCATGTAACAAGTTTCGTTAATTTGGTTAAGAAATTGCATTACTACATTATTGAACAACGCTAGGTTATGTTAGAAACTCACATTTGATTCAATTGCAAAGTGAATGGATATACTTTTCGCTCGAAACGCCAGATACTTTAACTCCGCAGATTCAGACTTTTAAACAAATATCAATAGTGAATCCGCTGAAGACCAGAGATATTGTCCAGAGATCGTGCTCAAAGAAAATCTCTGGGTTTTTTACGGCTATCTATGGTGTTTATATATTGATATCCCGAATTAAAGGAAAGAATACTTCAAGTTTTATTTAGTATGCAAAATAGCTATTATTGTAAAGTTTTCTTATTTCTTTCATTAAAGGCTATGGTCAGAGACATTGTGTTGTGTGTTTAGTGCGAAGTATGCAACATCTAATCCTTTCCTCTTGGGGACTTGTCATCATACCTTCAGAATTTCATTTAATGCTCCTGCGCTATTTACTGTTGAAACGTAAGACATATCAAACAACTGAATTGAGATTCTAAGCTTTAAAATGGTGAAACCCCCATCAAAATCTGCTCCATAGTTTCCAAGTTTTTATAAGACCAATATATCCGGTTTTCGTTTTATAGATATAGACAGAAGATTAATTAATTTAATTTTTGTATTAATCTTCAAAATGATAACCAATTTTTTTTTATTTTCTATGCAGGTTCAAGAAAAGACAAATGCATTGGAGTTATTTAATAACATTTCAGTATCAGTTACAATGCCGTACAGTTGTAAGCAAGATAGGTAAAGGTAAAGGTCGCGGGGTTCCGACGGCTTCTGCCGCTTCCCGAAGGATTCACGAGTTAGAGCTCC
>JARYHS010013580.1:0-11795 GCA_031002005.1 Vandiemenella viatica | reverse complement strand
TAATAAATACCGACATGTAATAACGTGTATTTCTTGCGTAATAACATGTGTGCATCTACCCACATTTGAAGTGATTATACCTTACTTCCACTCATTCCAAGCTTACGTTATACACTTTTAATCAAATACTATCGCCTAAGGAATGTGTATACCAAATTTCAGACCGATAGGACAATTTTTGTAGGTTCCGGCGAATTGACGTGTTACCACCATTCCTTTTCATTAAGCTACGTTCCTCAAAGCATTTAAACTTACTTTTACTTTTAAATTTACATGCATACGCATCATCAATAAATCTCTGATAAAATATATTACACAATTACACTTCAAACGCCGATGGTTTAATTGCTCGTACCCATCTAGCCCATTACTTTCAATATTGTTAAATAGTAAAGTATGACCTGAATCCAAATTACAGCTTTTAAGTAACAACAACCTGATTTTTTCATTCAAATATTCTGATTCAGATTAAAACATAATGAAAAAATCATTTACTGTCACTTTTCTCCATTACTACATCGCTTAGGAGATATTTACTTAACAGCATATCAGTTCATACTTTACTGTGAAACTGAGTACTAATTATTTGGCATTCACCACAAAGGCAAAGTTAGAAACTCACTACCCAATTCACAACTTTCATTTCACACGTGAGAAGGGATTGAGCTGGAAGAAAAACTAGATGAAATATTTAAAACCAATCTCTGTTGTCGGAGTAGTATGAAATTTGTTGCGACAAATTTAGCCCATTGTTTTTCATTTTAAAGATGCCACTTATTTCATTTCTTGTTTACACCCAGTCGTTCACAGTCGGGCATTCTGAACTTTAAGTATGGCCTACAGAGCTTGACGTAGTCACAGATGTAACATCAAAGAGTAAGTAATTATGACTCAAACATTTACAGACGGTGATCAATTTTTTTCTACCAGAGAAGCCTTCTGTAGGGCCTAAAGAGAGAAGGGCAATCTCAGAGACATATACACACGCTCTGAAGTCGGCAAACAAAACTGCAGACAAGAGGCAGGAAGACTGAGCGGTTGAAAGAAACAAAAATAAGCTATGACACAGGGGAGAAACAAACAGGGAATCCGAAAGACAATCAGTAACATAAGTGCAGGTTGGTAGGCAGTCAGAGAAACTCTCTCATTAATGGAGAGGTAAGCAATAGCGAAGCAGCTAGACCAGTGTTTCCCAACGTGGGGCCCACGCCCCACAGGGGGGCAATTTGGTTGTTTTAGGGGGGCAATTTAGAAATTGACTTGATACGACTTTACCGCTTTCTCTTCGGGTTATTTAAATGCTATGCTAGATATAGGTAATGAACACTATTTGAGACTTTTACTTCATACTGAAGTAAGATGGCTGTCCAAAGGAAACTGTTTAAAAAGATTTATGGAACTGTTTGATAGTCTCAGTAATTTTTTAAGACACCCAAAATGAAGTATCTGTTAACAATCGATGGTAAAGCTTTTGTGTTATTTAGCAGATATCTTTGAAAAGTTGAATACATTAAATAAGCAACTACAAGGAAATAATACAACACTTGTCGATGCAAAGACAAAGATATTTGGTTTCATTACCAATATAGAGTTATATCGAAAAAACCTTAACAACAAAAACTTTGAACAGTTCTTTTGGCTCAAAAAATGTGAAGTTACTGAACATTCTATCCAATGATTTAAAAGAAAGATTTTCTGATTTAAAACAAATTGATTTCCCAATATGGATGATGCAGCCAACATTAGTGGATATGTCAGATATAGCACATGTTCAGTATCAAGAAGAACTTGCAGAATTGCAAAATGATGAGTCAGTTAAAACTTTATTTAATATAAAAGATGCAATGGCATGGCTTTGTGAAGAAACTAAAATCAAATACCCAAATGCAACAGAATGTGCAAGAAAACTACTATTACCTTTTCCATCTTCATATTTAGCCGAATCTGGATTTAGTGCAGTAAATGATTTACTGATAAAAAAAAGAAATCGACTGGATATAACACAACGTGGAGACTTGAGATTAAAGCTTACTAAATTGGAGCCTAATATAAAATCTCTATGTAGCAAGCATCAAGCGCAAGGATCACACCAAATTGCCATAATAAATCTCTATAAAAAATCTTTTGAATTTTAGTATTTCATTATATTTTTTTAAATTTTACTTACTGTGTTTTATGACAATATTAAAGTGTTTCAAAAACCATCCTATATGAGTTTCTTTAATTACAAATATATTTTTATTAAAAATTATGTAGGGGGGGGGAAGGCAAAAAAAGTGTTAAAAGTGGGACATGACCCAAAAAAGGTTGGGAAACACTGAGCTAGACAGACTACAGACTACAGATACAGATGCAGGAGTCTTTACTCCTCGCCAATATCAAGGTCATTAAAGAGGAACAAGTTTGGGACAAGGAGTGGGAAGAAATTCAGTCATGGTCTTTTGAAGAAACCATTCCGGCATTTGCCTAGAGTGCTTTAGGGAAGTCAGGGAAAATTTAAATCTGGCTGGCTGGATGAGGATTTGAACTCACGTCCTCTCCAATTTCAAGCCTAAACGTTACCACTCACCCACAACGCTCGGTAAATCACATCTCAACAATCAGTGTATAGCTATATCTTAAACAACTTTTGTTCGGTACCGACACATCAACTGTTGTATGTCCGTTATTGTAGACGTAAACCTACGATTCTTTTGAGACAGCTTAGTAATTCATAAATGTCTTGATTATTTTATTGTGAAAACGCTGCATGTCTTTGGTAAAATTTCAGATAGTTACTGCTCTTCATCTTTTGGACAGGCTCCTGAAGCTAACGAACAAGTCAATCATGCAGATAATTTTTTTTTTATGTCTTGAAATAGTTGAGAATGCATCTGTCGTTACGATTTTTGGATCACATTCAGATGAAATAAGTTATGCGGAAAAAAGCTGTAACCATTTGGAATTTTTGTTATAAGGGTTACATTTTTGAGCAGCAGTTTATTTTTGACTTGAATACAACTTCCAAGTTTGGTATTATTAGAATTATTAGAATTACGAGCAACATGAAAACTATATAATTGGAAACGACTGTCTGGAGGACTACAAAAATTCGACAGAGGTAGCTTGAATTATTTTTTTTAAAGTGCTTTACGTCTCTTAACAGAGAGGTCTTTAGAGACGGGAAAGGATGGGGGGTAAGGAATAGGAAGGAATTCGGCCCTGGCCTTTTGAAGGAAGCATCCCGGCATTTGCCTGGAGTGATTTGGGAAACCATGGAAAATCCAAATCTGGATGCCCGGACGGGGATTCGAACCGCCGTCCTCCTGAATGCGAGGCAGCTTAGTAATTCATAAATGTTTTGATTATTTATTATGAAAACGCTGCATGTCTTTGGTAAAATTTCAGATAGTTACTGCTTTTCATCTTTTGGATAGGTTCGTGAAGCTAACGAACAAGTCAATCATGCAGATAATTATTTTTTTTATGACTTGAGATAAGTTGAGAATGCATCTTGTCGTTACGATTTTTAGATCACATTCAGATGAAATAAGTTATGCGGAAAAAAGCTGTAACCATTTGGAATTTTTGTTATAAGGGTTTAATTACCATTAGCAACTTTTAAATGCTTATAGAAGTTAAATCGCAGACCTGTATTTACCGGATAGTCTATTCAACGATATAAAAATAATTAATCCAGCTGCACTTCTCCCGTAGCCTTGGTTACCGAATCATAAGGCCGGGCGCACATTGACGCGCAGTCGACGCAGCGCAGCACAGTTTCTGTGTCTCTATGTTTTGGGGCGGAACAGCGCGTATTGAGACGCAGAGCAGGGCAGCGCAGTACTGCGCCGCACGTGGCCTGCGCCACGTTGTGATCACGACACAGAAACTGTGCCACGCAGCTCACTCGTGTCGATTTTTGCCGTAACACTTCTTGCGTTATTTATAATCTTGCTTTACTTATAATCATTTTCAACTATGGAATAAGAAAAATTGATTAATCTGGTGCGTAACCAACCTGCGATTCACAATATCAGTCATAAAAAATACATAAAAATTACATTCAAACAAGAGATTTGGGCAATGAGCCCAACAAGTGGCGAGTAAATTCAGCATTTATTTATCATACAACTGTCCACTTACAATTTTCACTTTTTTTTTTAATTCATTTTTAATAAAACTTCGAAAAAGATTGATATATATAGGCTATTATCACATTATTTTTTCTTATTATTTGTACTACATCATTCAAGTCCCCGCGAAACACTTAATTTGTTGACACTGGTTTTTTAGTTTCAAGTGTTTATGTTCTGTTATAGTTTTCTTAAAAATATAATATGAAATAAAAGAGAGAAACATTCTTATAAATGTCATGTACCGTCAAACGCTAAATAATTAAATAAATAACGACGAAAATATAGCGAAATTTTCTTCAGTTCTAATAGATATTTGAGCTTTGTCGAGAAAATAACAGGTTACATTATGCCGTGAATCTCCGCTCGAGTCATCCGGAAATTATCTTTTGAGAATTCTCTTGTCACTGCAAAAGCCAGATGAGAGTTTCTTCTTTTCATATACTCACTTTTGCATAGTTTTATCTAACTCAGCTTCTGTTAAAGTAATAACAATTTTCCAAGCTCGGCATCCCAATCTGATTCAGAAATCAAAAATCGAGTTTTTGCATCGTCATGTTTTTGGTTACGCTTTATTGTCAGTTTTTCGCACAACACAATGCTTTGTAAACTGCCGCACGAAACTGCGCTCTAATATGCGCGAGTCTGTGCTGCCCTGCCCTGCTCTGCGTTGCCCCTACTGCGCCACGCAGCTCAATGTGCGCCCCGGGTGACAGTGTACTCCCAATACCGAGCATGGTGGGTGAACGGTTAACGCGCGGTCCTGGCAGTTTTGTATTACCAGTGCTGCCATCATCATTTCTGCATTCGACCTTACTCTTCGTCTATGTTGAAGTTATTAGAAGCGGGAAAGTACTGGAGGCAAAGAAAGGGAAGAAATGCGGCCGTGGCCTTTTGAAGGAATTATCCCGGCATTTACCTGCAGTGATTTGGCGAAACCATGGAAACCCCAAATCTGGAAATCGCTTTCCCCCGAATGTGAGGTCAGAGCGTTACCACTACGCATCAGACTCCCTCACCCAGACATCAATTTTCCGAGGTTTTCCGAAATCACCAAATTCCATACCATTTATTTCCCTCAACCCACATTCGATTTTAATAATATCGACGTCGACGACCAGTAAAGCCTTAACTAAGAAATTGTGCTCCTTGATTTAAAGTCGTTCAGAGCGTGTTGGGTGAGCGGTAACGCTCTGCCCTTTCATTCGGGAAGTCAGCGGTTCTAATTCCCGTCCGGGCATCCAGATTTGGGTTTTCTATTGTTTCACAAATCACTTCAGGCGAATGCGGGATGCTTCCCTCAAATATGGTCGTGGCCGAATTCCTTCCTGTTCCTTTTCCCAAGCCATTTTCCTCCTCTAATGACCTCGAGGTAAAAAATATAATGGTACAATCTTTATATATAAAGATGAATGTATGTTTGTTTGTTCTTCCTACAAATCCACAGTTTTCATCCGATCTCGATGAAACTTTGCACACTTATCCTTTGAAACAGAGAAATACTGTCTACATTATATTATCAAGTAGTAATTCCGTTGTAATACAGCCTGGCCCATTATTTTCGAGCACAAATTAGGTTGTAATACAGCTTGGACCAGTATGAAACCGTTAAATGTACTTAGGGAAGAATTTATAGTGGAGTCTTGCGTTTGACCACTGCAGTATTATGATGACAACTCCTGGTGGAATCGCGATCTCCAGTAATCCCCACTTTATAATGATCCCTCAGGTGTTGTTCGCAGTCAGTAAGTAATTCTTCATACAAATCCACAGTTTTCATTTGATCTCGATGAAACTTTGCACACTTATCCTTCGAAACAAGGAGAAAAATACTGTCTACATTTGGTTGAAAAATTATCTGTATAAATAACACATGTTGTCTCATAACTTCGAAATACGGCGATAGACAGACACGTGGGATATGGTCGTGTCCGTACCGTGTTTCCGTGTAGTGGACCGGCAGCTTAGTGGTTAAAGCGCTTGCTTACGAACGTCGTAGTCTCCGGTTCTAATCTTCGTGGAGGCTAAGATTTTTGAAAATTGTTTTTCATCGTAAGAGTCAGGCCTGGGCCGTAGGTTATTCGGATTGAATGTTAAACTGTAGATATTAGAAAGTTAGGGGTGCAATGCGAGGCAAATCGTAGGTAGTCTTGCAATGTTGTGGGTGTACACTTTTTTCGTTATATTGATCCCTCAGGTGTTGTTCGCAGTCAGTGTGTGAATGTGAACCACAGTAATATTATTACAAATACGGTAGTAAGTCTCTGTCTTTTTGTTACGTTTTGACGACTAAATGGCTATATCGTTGTGATGGAATTTTATAAGGAAATCTGTATGAAGGACACAGGATATTTTTTCCAGTATGATTAACAGTTGTAGTCATGAAATTTTGAGACCTCATCGAATGGTGACAGAAATATGTTAGAATTTGATTCTCTTCAAGAGACAGATTCGACGGTACAATTATATAGTGATAGCTTTCCTGTCATATTATTCCTACGCGATATTGTTTGGGACCAATCCTTCGTTAGCAACTTTCTATATTTAATCCTGGCAAAAAAAATTCTTAATCCATGCGTACGAAGTCGCGGGTACGAGCTAGTCTAATTATAAAATAGTTCGCCTAAACTATTTTCTTCCACTTACAGAAGAATTACCTGAATGGAGATTCACTAATAGCAAGCTGGCTTTGCTTTGTGTGGCTAATGACTCGGATATTGCTCTGTCTTGGTCCTATCTCTCTTCGCTTGGACTAATGTTATATCCTGCAGTGCTACTTTCTTGAATAGTTTGACAGCTTTGTGTAAAGGACGGACAAGACATTGACATACAAACACCCATGCCCGCGGTCGGACTCGAACCGGTGACCTTCGGCACGCGGAGCTAGTACTCTAGCCCCTACGCTGCCGAGGCCTGCCGAATAAGTTGTGTTAGAAGGTTTTGGTTAAATTTGTCATTCACGGTGTAACAAGCCAGCGTTCTGGCAACTCTCGAGCTTTTCGACAGTAATGTTATGATGAATAACTGATAAATCATTTTAACAACATTCATTCCATAAAAGGTTTTGAATTTATCTGTGAAACGTAGCCATGAGAGTACTGTCATATCTATGTTTCTTAATTTATTACCTTCATTTATTTATCAAATACCGCGTTTTAAAAGACAACATTTTAACTAAATTCATAGCAAAAGTGATTCGTTTTTACATACCACATTTCCTAGTGTATCATTTACAAGTAATTCTAATATAAGGAGTTAAGGTGTCTTAATTTTTCTAGTCTTTTTAAACCTTTAACTTTCCGCAAAAACTATATTTTAGCAATTTTCGCAGCCGTACCACAAAATAGAAGTTGCCATTGCGTTATTTTTATTAGTGTATTTTTAAGTACCCTATGTGTGCCTGTAATTTAAGTTGTAAACTTTCAAAATGATTGGACGTGTTTGATCATGATGCAAATCTCATGAAGCATTTAAGTCATAATCTTTGTAATAACTTAAATCGCAACCGAGACAGTTGTATAACATTTCCAAATTGTAAGTTTTGGAGTTTCACTAATAGCAAACTGGCTAATGCCGATGCTGTTTTCTCTGGAAGTAATCTTAATTTTCGTAAATAATGATTTAGTTATCAGAAATATTTGTTTGAATTAAAATAATAATAATTCCGTGTGGTCGTAATGACCTGGAGATAGGGTCATTCCGCCCCTATCATCGCCGCCTTAACCTAACCCGACAATCCTGCCGGTTACAGTGGACCTACAGTTTAACGTGGAATCCGAACCACGGAAGCGTTCTGGTGTACTTCACATTACACAGCAAGCTGTGCCAGAGGTGAAGGCCGGGTTAAGTGCCTATGAAAATCCCCGCCGAGACAGGGATTCAAACCTGGAACCTTCCAATCTCCAGTCAGACGCTTAACCACTGAGCCACCAGATCGCTTGTTTCAATTTAAAATCTGGTTCAGTGTTCCACTCGCTTGCAATATTATATTTGTATTTTTGTTCAGACTTTTAATCAATTTTATTAGATGACTCAGATGACATTGTTTATAGTGCTAATCCTGAAGCTAAAACTATTATCAGGTACACATTTTTAATTTTTAAGCAATGGTACTATTACCTACGTACGTATAATAGATTCTCAGAGTTATTATTTAAATTTTATGATTTTTTACAGCTCTATCTATCTACATATATACTCTGCAATTCACAAAATTGTGGGTGGCAGAGGGTGCTCAGCACCAAAGCTAATCTCTTTGCTGTGCATTCCAATCCCTAATGGTACGAGGGAAAAAAGAATTCATATAAAAATCAGTCCGGCACCTTATTTCTCTAATTTTATCTTTCCTGTCCTTCCGACTCAAATAAGTTGGTGGAAGAAGTATTTCACTATACTCAAAAGTGAAAGTGGGAGTACGCATGTTTTCCAATAAGTTTAAACGAAATGTGTGTCGTCTATCTACCAGAGACTCCCAACCTAATCTACTAATCAGTTCTGTGACGCATTCATAAGGACTGTAGCAAGCGGTCAAGAATCGAGCGGCTCTTCTCTGTACCTTCTCTATACTTTCGATCAATCCCTTACGAAACGGGTCCCAAATGGCACAACAATAATCCAAATGTGGACGCACAAGAGATTTGTACGCTATCTCCTTTGTTTGTTCATTACAATTTTTCGAGATTCGACCTATGAATCGCAGCCTAGAATTTGCTCTACCTACTAACGAATTAATGTGTATGTCCCATTTCATGTTCCTTTGTACTGTTACTCCCAAATATTTCATAGAATCGACCATATCAATAACTGAACTGTTTACCTCGTATTTCTGAACAATCGGATTCTTTTTGTTAGTTATGCTCATTGTCTTGCACTTTTTACAATTTAGAGTAAGTTGCCACTCAGCGCACCAAGCCAAAATAACATCCAGATTGCGCTGAATTTCTAAGCAATCGGCCAAATTTCGTACTTCCCTATAAATAGCCGCATCATCAGCAATCAATCTAAAAAGGCTTTTCACTTTGTCTCCGAGATTGTTTATAAAAATTAAGAAAAGAAGTGGTCCTATTACACATCCTTGAGGTACACCCGATGTAACATCTAGATTAGAAGAACTTTCTCCTTCAACGACAACATACTGCGACCGACCAGTTAGAAAATCCTTTATCCATTCACAAAGCTGATCCGATATACCGTACGCTCGAAGCTTCGCTAAAAGGCGGTTGTGTGGCACAGAGTCAAAGGCTTTCTGGAAATCTAAAAAAATTGCATATACTTGTGAACCTGCATCGATAACTTTCATTACGTCGTGTGTAAATAGGGCCAGCTGTGTTTCACATGATCTTTTCTTCCGAAATCCGTGTTGATTTGTTGTAAGCAAATTATTATCATCTAGAAAATTCATAATGTTCGAGCATATAATATGCTTCATAAATCTACTATAAACAGATGTTATAGATATGGGACGATAGTCCCCAGGATCACTTCGATCACCTTTTTCGAAAATCGGAGTTTCTTGCGCGATTTTCCAGTCTGAAGGTACTTTTCGCTCTTCTAATGATTTACTGAATATATCAGACAGAAATGGCCCGATTTCCGACGCATACTCTGAAAATACTCTTACTGGAATTCCATCCGGGCCCGGTGCTTTCCCCCACTTCAGGTGCTCTAATTGTTTAACGATACCTGCAGTATCTATTCGTAATGATTCCATCACCGACTCGCCACGGCGCGGCGTGGGAAAACGGGAATACTATCCTTGTGTTCATTTGTAACTGAATTTTTGAATACAGTATTTAGTACGTTAGCTTTATCGCGGCTTTCATTAACCTCGGAACCTTCACGAATTAGTGCTGAAATATTGCTGTTGGTACAATTAACTTTTCGTACATACGACCAAAATTTCTTTACTTCGTATCTATGGACAGATTTTTTGAAAATATTAAATGTCTTTTACAGTCATTCCTACCTAAACACATCAGCACTTTCAAGGACAGGCGCGTGTGATATTTTTCGCTATCCCGTAATTTCTCCCTTCTATGCAGATCCTTATGATGCCAAACACAGGTGGCACCAGCGAGCTTCTCTTCTCTTGACAGATATTTCTCGTTCATAATGCGGTCTACCAGTGCACAAGCTCCTTTGCAAAACCCACAAACTAGTGTTAGTTATGTACAGCGCACATTACACCGAGCGTGTTCTGGCAACGGAGTTGTCTGTCTCTTGGCAGGTTGCTGTTGATCGGAGGCAGTCCTTCATCTCGTCGACTGACAGTTATCGAGTTGACCTCGCAGTTTGACCCCTCAGCTGGTCCATTTCCCAAAGCGAGCGAGGAAACAATCGCCCGCGGAAATTCACCTTCTAATATAAAGGCGTCAGTTATTCATTACGAAAAAAGATGTTGTAAATGAAATCAAAAAAAGCGAATTAAGTGAAATTTTATTGGTATATTCGTAGTTCTGTAATCCCGAACTGATTGTCCTGTGGGTTTACAGCAAGTATTGTTAAAGTCTAAATGTTTTATTTCAGAAATTTTTAAGTTGTATTTTGAAATCGTGTCAAAAAGACACGGGGGGGGGGGGTTGTCGGCTGGTGTCTACAATCGCTCTTCGAAGGGGCTCCCAGGATCATTTCGGTGAGAACTTGGAGACAACTCACTGGGGAAAATATCGGCCGAAGTGTGGCACAAACAGAAAACATCCGATTTCGAAATTTTGAAAGAAAATATGGATGCGTACATTCTTGAATCATTCACGAAGATTTCATCTTCCCAGGTGGCCCCGAAAAAGGAGACCGACACTTTATCTTGTCATTTGTACATAAACATAGAGGCGAGAATATCATTTAGATTTTTTCCCTATCATCTAGTTATTAAGTATATTACAATTTGATGTGATATAAAATTTCTTGTACATGACAGTTTTGCTTTGTAGGATCATATATAGTAGATTTAATTAATTTCTGGTAGTTTTCTGCATCTTTTCACTTCGATAAGTCGAACAACAATTGTAAAGATCGTATGAAATTTCCAATCTACGTTTGTACAGGGTGTCCAGAAAAGGACTCCCTGATTTCAAAATTAAATATCTCGAAAACAAAGATCGATAGAGGAATGCAGTAAACGGTATGTTTATCGTGACAGCTGTAAGAAGTGTATACAGCAGTATGAAATAATAGTTACAAAAGCTGCTAACAGATGGCTCTGTAATCGCCATACGTAATGCCTAAATAGTGATCCGAAGCTCAGGGCGATCAGTTCCACCATTGAAACGTGAAAGGAGGTTAGCGTACCGAAAAACAATGTGATGTGATTGTTTGCAAAGATTGTTTTCATACGATTATTTCACTTATGTATGTTGATATGAGCTGTACAGCGTACAACGCCATCTGTTAGCAGCTTTTGTAACTATTATTTCACACTGCTGTCTACACTTCTTACAGCTGTCACAATAAACATACCGTTTACTGCATTCCTCTATCCATCTTTGTTTCCGAGATATTTAATTTTGAAATCAGGGAGTCCTTTTCTGGACACACTGTATTTATAAGTTTTTTTTAATAATTTGATTGTGATTGAGCATATATGTTCGGTAGCAATTTATCTATTCACCTACGTCCGCATTTAACAAATCAACTTAAATTCTTTCAGTGCAATTTTCTCACATACCATATTTCGCCATTTTC
>JARYHS010013579.1:0-42001 GCA_031002005.1 Vandiemenella viatica | reverse complement strand
TGATGTCACAAAAGATCTTAATTTTTAAAGTGATACTTCATTTATCGATTTCGGTTAGGAATACAGAGAGATAAATGGTTCTTGGGATAAAAAATAACAATTTGGAAAAATTACTTTATTAAAATTTGATGTAGACATAGCGGATTTCTTAATCTTTAAAAAATACCTAATTTATCGATTTTGGTTTGGTGTGAAGGGAGATAACGGCTTGTGACCAAAAAAAAGTTATAGAAATCGTAGCCTATATATCCATCACGAACATTAAGACATGGATATCATTAGGCCTGAGAGGAAATCTGGAAAAAGGAACAGGAATGAATTTTGCCATGGCCTGATGAAGATATCAATCCAGCATTGGCCTGGAGCAGCATTTCTCAACCTTCTTCAACCCGAGGATCAGTAAAATGTCAAAAATATCTCTACCAACCACTGACATTTTTACCTCTGTGTATATTATTAACCAACCATACTCATTAGTAAGGGCACATACTGCGGTTCCTTAAGACCAATGTCTACAAAAAGGCGATAATAAGAAGGTAATTGAAGATTAAGATTGCCACTCTCTTTGATACTGACGGGAAATCTATTTAATGAATAGATGATTATAGTAGCAATGTAGTCATATCCTCAAAATACCAGATTTTTCCTGTTTGTTAAAATATTCAAAGCTTAGAATGTTTTCCTTGTAACTTATAATCGCTTATAGCCTTATAAATTTCTAGTACAAAATCTCTTTTCTGTGAACAACTTTTACTAATTAATTTAAATTAATTTAATTTAATTGCAATGGAGCACAGGCTCCGGTGGAAATTTCCCTACACACCCATCTTCCCCCTATCCTGCACCTACCTACATTTGCCCTCTACAAAATTTATCTTTAAATTCTTTCAAAGTATTCGGTAAATTATTCATCATTTCTCTTGGTAACTCATTCCAATCCCTGACACCCTTACCTAAAAAAGAGAATCTTCCTACACCCTTGTGCCTGAAATCGAGTGCCAACTTGGGGTCATGGTCATCTTTTCCCTTCCATGCACTACTTTTCATACCTATTGCAATATCTTTCCATGCCTCATCGCCAGTATATGCCCTGTACACTCCCATGACCCTCCTCATCCTCCTCCTGTCTTGCAATGAATCCCATTCCAGCTCCTTTATCATATCCGTCACTGATTGCATTCTGCGATAATTTCCAGAAACAAATCTAGCAGCCCTTCTTTGCACCCGCTCCAACTCCTTTATTTGATACGTAAAAGGAGGGTCCTATACTACACTACCATATTCGAGCAATGGTCTGACCAAAGTTTTGTAACCCAATTCCTTGACTTCTCTCGTACATCCCCTCATCACTCTCTCCAACAAGTGCAGAACTTTGAAACCTTTTCCTACCACCTGTCCTATGTGTCCTGCCCAGTTAAGTCTGTTATCAAAAGTAATTCCAAGATATTTACATTTCAAGTCTTCAGCAAGCAATTCTTTCCCCACCTAATATTCATAATTAACCTTTTGTTTTTTATTTGTGTATCTAATAAGCTGACTCTTCTTTGCATTTATCTTCATTCCATGTTTACCATGTTTAGATATCTCAAATTCAGTTAGATTCACATTTTTAATATTCTGATTGCGGGCCACTTGAACCATCTACGCGGACCACAAGTTGATAAACACTGGCCTGGTGGATTTTTGGAAACCAAAGAAAACGAAAAACAGGACGCCGAAGGGGAACTGAACCCGCGTCTTCACGAATGTGAGACTCGGGCGCTAATCATTCACCTACTAGACCGTATCCAAATTCCGTCTCAAATAATTAAGAAAGGTTTTCTACCTACTGTAGTATGGTGTAAATGACACAGTCATAGCTCCCCATTCGTAAATAAAGAGCCCAAAACAACCAAATGTTGCAACTCTAAGGAAACCCACAGAAAGAACCTACGCTTGAATCGTTGTATATAAATTTCTGTAACAGAAACATAGTGCTGTTCCATTGCGTCACTTCGCCAAATTTGGTGGTCGAATCTCTAGGAGCATGACATTCAGGAGAATGCATATTCGGTCCGAGATTCAGCCCTAATATTTCTTCTGTGAATGGTTTCGCGAAATCACATCCGTAAATTTTGGAATGGTACTTTCTTAAAAAGGCTATGGCATATTTCCTTGCCTACAATTCCCTTTTTAATAGGGGGGGTTTAAGCCTGTCTGAGCTTTGGAGAGGAAAGGGACAAGTAACGGAAACGAATTCGACAACCCCGTCATTGAGCTGGAGTGATTTCGAGAAACAATGGGAAACCGAAATCTAGATGACAAGGATTTGAATGCGCGTCCTCTTTGAATACACAAATCCTTTCCCGCTTCTAATTAGATGATTGTTCCCAGTATATTGCTGCATTCCTCGGCAGACTTTAATTCTGGATCGATATGTATAAACATTAATAATGTGCTGGAAATAACAGATTTCTGTTGCGAATACTGAAGCGATTACGGGTTTTCATTTATAATCAGATTTTATGGTTAAGTGAGTCAGATACCTAACAAGCAACGGCAGCAGAATTTCCTGAATACTAGCAGCAACCACAACTTTGGGAAATTATGATTTTAAGATTGTTCCGAGGTTCTACCTGGTATCTCGAGTAACAAATTTTGCAATTCTATTAAGCGCAACAGTGACGATTTTCAGGCTAAAATGTTCTTCTCTTAGATTTTTTTTTATCTGCTTAACGTCTCTCTAACACCGAGGTCTTTAGAGACGGGAAAGGATGGGGGGTCAAGGAATGGGAAGGAATTCGGCAATGGACTTTTGAAGGAAGCATCCCGGCATTTGCCTGGAGTGATTTGGGAAACCTTGAAAAAACCTAATCTGGATTCCCGGGAGGGTATTCGAACCGCCGTCCTCCCGAATGCGAGGCCAGAACGCTAACCGTTACACCACCACTCTCGGTTTCTTCTCTTGGCATCTACACAGTGGAGTCATGGAAACGTTACGTATCGCTTCCCTTCTCCGGCTTTGAAATGAATTAGGTCCTACTTAAGTTTTAGGGCATTTTGGAATGATGGCATTGTTCTCAAATTAGAGGTGCGCTTGTGACGAAAGTAGTGTCGAATTCGAATATTCCCTGATCGTTTTGTATGCCTTGATTCTACGCTCATTTCGGAATACCGTTGCTTCACAAATTAATCTTGTACGGCGGCTTTGAGCTTTATCTTTCGAAGATTTTAGTGGTGTCCACAATTCTTGTATTATATACTGAATAGGGTGATAGTCAACGTTGATAATATTACAGTCGGTAGAGCACTGTGTTAAAGGAACAGGAATCAAATCGGCAATGACCCATTGAACGAATCATCCCGGCATTCGCCTGAAGTGATTACGAAAAAACCGTAGAGAAAAGAAATTTGGATGACTCCAGTGAAGACAGAATCCGTGTTTTTCCGAATTCCAGGCCTCAACGAAAGCGCTCAGCCATCCATCTCGATTCAAATTTCGAGGAATGATAAATCTGTCGCTATTCTAGCTGACAGAATTTTCAGAAGTGTATTTGATACAAATTAATATGGATTTCTATTCTGATTCTGGGTTCTTAACACGTGACTTCCGTTCGGGAAAAGTGTTTATTGACTACTTTTGTTAAGAAAGAGTCTCTAATGTAAGCCTATGTAGGCCTACACCATCAAGAATCTGAAAAGGAGTTGTGTTTATACACTGAAGACATTTGTGGAAAATAGTTTTTATAGGTCACCGAAGCCAAGATTTTCTTTTCTTTCTTTTTTAACAAAAAAATAAAAATAAAAAATAAAATAAAAATAAAAAAATCTGCTAGTTTGTTTCTCTGTGTTGTCAATTTGCTTCGGCATCACACAAATGCCACTGAATTGATTATTGATCGTTTTTTACAGTGTGAAAGCGTTGCGTCTGAATTTATATGTGAGATACGATTTATTATGTTATGTCAGCTGGCGGCTGGGCAGGGTATTTAAATCTGTTATGAACATTAAACATTCAGTTTCGTTGCGCCTTGGATTATATATAGGACTACTGTAAACTTGTTGCTTACATCTTTTCATGATAAATATGTAATTCCTGCCAAACGTCAGTAAAATTAGTTACTTTCACTGTTCCACGTGCGAAAATGAAATTTTAAATATAATTACAATCGGACGGAGTAGTTGATCAAATGACAGGAGAGAAAATAAAACTGAAATGAATGTTTTAAAAGTTAAATTTTTTGTTTTCAGATATTGGGAACACCTGGTCTTCTTGCATTTTATACTTCAGCAAGAAAGGAAACATAGTTAAAAACTACGCGTTGAAAGTAGAATCATACGTAAATTACTAAGAAAGGTTACTTTCTAGAAATTGTCATGCTTTTGTTTATTATGATATTTTAAATATGTACCCTGTACAGCGAGCGAGGGGAGTAAGCGGTTAACACTCTGGAGTTTCATTCGGGAGGACGGCGGTTCGAATCCATGTCCGGGCATCCAGATTTAGGTTTTCCATGGTTTCCTGAAATCACTCCAGGTGAATGCCGGGATGCTTCCTTCAAAAAAAGGCCGTGGTCAAATTCCTTCCATTCCTTGTCCCCAGTCTCATTCAGCCTCTAATGACCTCGACGTAAACGAGGCGTAAATCAGTAAGTGAAAAAAAAAAGATTACCATGTACAGTAAAAAAAATTACCATTACTAACAGAAACACCATTCAACTTCTGTAGCTGGAAAACTGCAAACTTTTGGTTCACTGTCACATATGCCACGTTATTTTCTTTATTTTTTCTTGATTTCATTTCGATCCTCATAACGCGGTATTCCTTTTTAAAATTAAATAAGAAGGCAGAATAAGCAATTAGCCTCGAACAAAAAGAATGATTTTTCATTCGACAAATAATGACAGCGAGTAATATTTACTTTTTTTTGCCGATGTTCCAATGTAGTACTTTATGTGATAAATACTCTTGATGATCGGATTCTTGTGTGACTAAATGAACTTTGGTGAAACCCGTGCTGGTGACACTATTTACACAATATTTAACTAGTAATCGTTCTGTAGCGAATATTCCAAACCGGCAAGTTTCTGCTGCATTATGTCTTCAGTTATTGTTTTAATTCTAGAATTTTTGATGTTCACTATTTATCTGCTACACGCTTGTATTTCACAATTTTCACATTAAACTTTAACTCACCAAATGATTGATACAGTGAGAATGTGCAGTATCTAGCTAAATTTCCTCTCGAACGTCAAACAGTAATACTTGGTATTATTGCTTCGGACATAGTTATACGAAATAAGGTGTTCGGAGCCAGGGGCATCCCATCTCGTAAGTCAGGTGTTTTATTTCCACAAAGAACAGTCGCACCGAAATATTAAACTGGATATTGGCTTTAGAGTTATGCTTTGTATGACATTAACATATCACTGTATTGTCAGAATTGCGACCCGCAAATTTCCCGTTTATCAGTATTATCCACTGAGGCGAATTTAGGAGTCGCTACCTAATTTTTGGTACAGTGAAACTAATTTCAGAGACAATCAGTTGAGGCAAAGTATACAAAAGTCACAAAGATCTTTTCAAACGGAATACTACTCCTGAAAGCTGTAGAATTAAGTGGAGAAACCGAATTAATAAGAACATAATGCAAAATATCAAATTACTCGCAGTCAGATTATTTTCTGCTTTCAATAAATAATATAACTTAATTTTCAGTTCAAAATTGTCATCAAATCATTTAAGGTTTGATTTCTATCTACCCTCATTTAATTTACACGTTTATTTCGTTGCATTTTACGATTATCATATGTTATCTCAATGTTGTCTAAATGAACTCAATTCATAGAAACGAAGAATTTGTTCTCCCACCTATTTCACTTCGACTCGGTGAAGCATTTTTTGTAGTCTCCTGTTGCAATAGGATTAATATTCGATAGTTGGAATAAATACGTAATACACTTTATGATGGTACCATCATAACAGCACTGAGACGAGACAATGGTTCTTGTAGTATACCAGAAAAGGCTGCCATGTTTGCTGGAACGATGAGCAGCATTTATTCGCTGCCGATCAACCCACCATTCGATGACTCATTTCAGACTCACGTTCAACATTTTCTCCCTCTCATCCTCCTCTCCATATCACAAACGAATTGAAACTCACTTTCCTTACTGAAATCACACATATGGAAGTGGAAACTGCCCTCTGCATAGATAGAAAGATGGCAGAATTACCCATTTAATTCTCCAATCCTCCTTTCAACAAGTAGTTATACGCTTCCTTCACCTCTACAGCTTTCATTTTCATACTTTCCATTGGAAACTAACACTTTTTTTTATACTTACGGCTTTCCGCCTCGTCGACGGCTAAGGTCATTAGAGACGGGATGGGACTGGGGACAAGGAACGGGAAGGAATTTGGCCATGACCTTTTTGAAGGAAGCGTCCCGGCATTCGCCTGGAGTGATTTGGGGAAACCATGGAAAACCCAAATCTGGATTCCCGGACGGGGATTAAAACCCGCGCCCTCCCGAATGCGAGGCCAGAACGTTAACCGTTCACCCACCATGCTCGGTGAAACTAACCCAAATCACCATGATCTTCAAACCTAAAAAAAAATCGCTCCATGAATCCTTTTAATATCGTCCAATCTTTTTGCAAAATTTTTGAAAAACTTCTTCAATAGAGTATCCTTTATTTCACCATGTCACCCAATTTAATCCCATCATTACAGAGAGAATTTGGAATGTAAATCAGTACAGAAAAAACTAAGAGTATGGTGATTGGTAAAGGAAGAAAACTAATGAATAGTAACATAGGACTAGCTCAGGGGTCCCCAAAGTGGTCGGTATCGACCCCTGGGGGTCGATAAGAGTTCTCCGGGGGTCGATTAATACCCGGGGGTCGAAAGGGGGTCGATTGATAATAAAGAGGATCAGTTAAATGGTCTAGGAAAAAAATGGGAATATTCCAACAAAAATCCAAAATTACTGACTACCCCCGTTATAATTTGGGTTTTACCGAAGCCTGCGTCGCTTTAGGTACGTGTTAAGGAGATAACATACTGGAGCGGAGAGCATAGCAACGACGAGAGCGAAGAACAAAGCAGCGAAAACAAATAAACCAATTGTATTGTTGCTGTTACTCATACTGGGGCGCAAAGCGTTGAGGTAATAATGGGGCAAAGCTTAGCGTTCAAACTGTTTGATTTCGCCGCTTTATTCTTCACTCGCATTGCTGGTTTGCTAGTGGTTGTTCCTGTGAGAAACGAATGTAGACCAATTTACGAATTGTGTCTCTTCTAAGGTCCGTCTTTGGGGTAAGAAAGAAGTTCAACATCACAATTATTTTATTTTAGCTAAGCTACGTGATGAACTCAACAAGTATTAAAACTTTATTTTTTATTTACTTTGGGTATTTAAGCATTTTATATTCGGGAGGACGCTGGTTCGAATCACCGTCCAGGCATCCGGATTTGGGTTTTCCATGGTTTCCCCAAATCACTCAAGGCTAATGCCGGGATGCTTCCTCCAAAAAGCCATGGCCGAATTCCTTCCAGTTCCTTCTCCGCAGTTCCATCCCGCCTCTAATGACCGCGCTGTCGACGAGACGTAAAGCCACCAGGGAGGGGGGGGGGGAGAGAACGCTCCTGGTTCATTATACACAAGTTGCACTGTTAAATTCTAGTATGGTTTCCACTCTATGTATTGTATATCTAAATGTAGATATCTAAATGTAGATTACATAGATGATATCGTAATATACCGAAAACCATTAAATTTAGATACTTCTTTTTTTTCCTATCTAATTCTATTGAATAGGTTACTTTTAGATGTAATTATTATTCCTTCAAGTCTAGATATCCATTGTTAGAAAAAAGTAGCAACAATGCACTCTGAGTAAGAACAGGCAGTTCTTTATAGCTCGTGCGGTAATAAGTTGCGTCTCTTACTGCTGCTGTTTTGTTGTGCTGCGATCGTATCGTGTTGTTCATATTATAAATCTGAGTTTAATACCTACGATGTCGTCTACCAGTGCTAAGAAGAAATGCAGACAATATTCACACGAGTATTTGAAATATGGTTTTGTGCTATCTTCTGCTAATGAAACTATTCCTATGTGCTTGTTATGTGAAAAACTTTCAGCAATGATGCTATGAAGCCGGCGAAAATAAAAGACCACTTGGAAAGGATCCATTCTGATAAGAAAAACAAAGATTTTGAGTATTTCAAAATGCTAAAAGAGAAATTGAGAATTCCGCCAAATTAAAGTACATATCTGAAGTCATCTGCTAGCGCTGATAGTGAAGGAGGACTGAGGACATCCTACAGCATCTCTCTTAACATAGCAAAGAAAGACAAACCGTACACAATTGGTGAAGAGATTATAGTACCAGCTATAAAAGATGTAATTGAAAATATTATGAAGAAAGACTCTCAACTATTTTTGAAGTGCATACCATTGAGTGCAAATACTGTGCAGCGACGTATAGAGGAAATGGCCGATGATGTGGAAAGAACTTTGACCTCTGAGCTCCAGCATTGTAAGTTTGCTATTCAACTTGACGAATCAACTTTCGGAAGTTCAAATCTTCTCATGGTTTATGTTAGGTTCCATAGTCCATCCCTGAATGACACTGTTGATGAATTTCGTTTTGCTAAATATCTTCAAACTGATTCAAAAGGTGAGACAATTTTTTTATGTTTGCAAGATTATTTGAACAAGCACAACATTCCTTTCGGGAATATTACTGCAGTAGCTTCTGACGGTGCACCTGCTATGGTAGGCCGTCATAGAGGATTTTTCGTCTTTCTGAAGGAAAAGGTTCCTAATGTACGTACCGTTCACAGTGTCCTACACAGGCAGCATCTTGTAGCCAAAAAATTGAGTGGCGACCTGCATGATACTCTAAAAGTGTGCATTACGTCAATTAATAAAATTAAAGCTCATCCTCTCAATTCCCGATTGTTTGCGAAGTTATGCGAAGAAAATGATGAACCTTTCAATCAATTACTTTTGCACACTGAGGTAAGGTGGTTGGCAAGAGGTGATAGTTTGCAGAGGTTTGTTGACTTGTACGACTCGTCTGCAGAGTTTCTTAAGAATGTGGATCCATTACTATATGACGAGTTAAAACAGTGCAAGAACCATCTTGTTCTATTTGGCAGATCTTTATTCGAAATTTAACGAAGTACAGAAGCGTTTGCAAGGAAAAAATGTTACAATTTTTCAAGCTCGAACAATTATAATGGCCTTTCAACTAAAAATGGACCTGTTAAAATCTTCACTGGCCCGTAAAAATTTTAAATATTTTTCAAACTTTCTACTACTAAAAGAAAATGAAGAGATACCCGACCGTGATTTGGAGATATATATTAAACTTCTCGATAAATTAAGAGAAGACTTCAAAGCACGTTTCGAAGACTTGGAGAACATGCATGTTCCTGAATGGTTTGCTTCTAAATTTGATGTTAACATAATGAAGGTAATGAACGTGGCTTAGAAGATGAACTGATTGAAATATGCGTAGATCTGGAAGCTAAAGCGTTGTTTAAAAATAAAAACCTCAGCGAATTTTGGAGCAATAACAATATTGCTACAAAATACCCCAAGCTCAGAGCAGAAGACGAATCTTTCTTACTTGCATTCCCAATTTCGTTGAAGCTGGCTTTAGCCACGCGAACGTTATTTTAACAAAACAGAGAAACAGACCGAACTTGGAAAACCGTGGTGATTTGCGACTAAAACTTACCAATTTTCAACCGAACATCAGTAATCTTGATGCTGCCCTTCAGACCCATCCATCTCACTAATATCAAAAAGGTATGTTAATGAAAACGTATGTTAACATATTTTTAATGTATTCAATAGTAGTCGTAAAATGGCAGATGTTTTTTCATCGAATATAATTTATTTAAATTTCCAATGATTATTTTGTGTTTTAAATTTTATGACACTTACGGTTATAGGCTAGTTTCCATCTATCTATAATTTTTTAATTATTTTTTACGATTATAATAACAGTGTAAAATATCCCTTTTTTGTTATTGTTGGGTGGATTTTTTAAGGTGTGGGAACTATAAATACTTTCTTTGGGTTGTTATGCAAGTCTCCTTATCGCTTAGCATCAAAAATGCTAAAAATGATTTAAAATTTTCATCAGTGGCGGATCCAGGAATTTTTCGAGCCGGGGCAAAAACTGTAGGAATGCCGCCCCTTGCAACGTTATTTGGAGCTCCCATTTTTGCCGTCTGATCCCAAGTGTCGCCACCTCGATTGTCGGCCAAACACATTGTTGTCGCCGCCCGGCGCCCAGTGTAGTAGTAGAGCTAAAAAAAAATTTCCGCGACTTAAATCGCCGCCCTTCAAACATGATTTTGCCGCCCCCTTGAAGTTGGCATCCCGGTGTACACCCCCCACCCCCCCCAGATCCGGCACTGGTTTTTATTAAACGTTTAATCTGGGGGTCGATGAGAAGACAAATGTTCTATGAGGGGGTCGACGTGATAAAAAGTTTGGGGACCCCTGGACTAGCTGATATCAGCCAAGTGAGATCCTTCAAATATTTTGAAAGGTATAATCACTGAAGACATGAAATGCCACCAAGATGTAAAAACTTGTATTTCTGTAATGAAGGAAGAGTTTAATAGGAAGAGGCGATTGTTAATTGGAAAAGTAGATAAAGCACTGGGGAAACCACTTGCAATTGTTTTGTACCTGTATGGAGTGTGACTCTCTATAGGGCAGAGACGTGGAGAAGATGAAAAACGGTTAAAACCGTTTGAGATGTGGATGTCGAGGAGAATGGAGAGGATAATCTGGATGGAAAAAGTGAGTAATGTTGAAGTGCTGGAAAGGACTGGTGCGAGGAGGAAACTACTCCAAATCATAAACGAAAGAGAGAATTTATGGATGAGACACCTGATGAGAGGATAGTGCTTACTAAAAGCCGCCTTGGAAGAACTGGTTTATGGGAGGAGAAAGAGAGGGAAAAGAAGATGCAAGATCAAAGATAAGGAAATGGCAACTACATGGACATGATGAGAAGGCAGAAAACAGAAGAGCATGGAGAGCAGGAATGTGAAAACCTGAACAATGATGACGATAATGACGGTGACGATTTCAGGTCGGCAACGGCTACCGTCATTGGACATCAGATCCCCTACTTGCATTAACAGTCGACAAATTATTAAAAGCCGATCATCAACTATTTCTTGCCTTACGAGTGAAAATTAGAATTATGTAATATACACAGTTGCCCTCAGCGATGAATCGCGGTTCAGCACTGCTTCGGATGACCATCGTCGGCGAGAATGACGAGAGGTTCCGATATTTTGCTGAGATGCAGAGGTGTTACTCTGGCGTCATGGAGTTAGGAGCCATCGGGTATGACTTTGGGCTACGGCTGGTACAGACTGAGGAACTCTGACAGTACAGTGGTATGTCATCGACATCATGGGTCCTCATGCGACAGTGTTGTGGTGTCATTTTTCAACAGGACCAATGATCGGCATTTCTATGAACTTTTTACATGACGTTGAGACAATCTCCCCAGATGTTTTCCCCATAGAATGTGTGTGGAGCCTGTACAAACGTCAACTCCGTCCCAGTGCCAGGATCCAGGATATTAAGGACCAGTTATAACAGTTGTGAACCAGCTTGTCTCAGGAGAGGAAACAACGGCTTTATGACAGCCTTCCCTACCAAATCAATGCATGCATTCAGGCCGGTTGAGGTGCAACGTCATACTGATAAGTTCTTTCTCATTTTTTAAAAAAATTTTTAATTATTAACTGCTTAACGTCTCTCAACAGCGAGGTCTTTAGAGACGGGAAAGGATGGGATGCAAGGAATCAGAAGGAATTCGGCCATGGCCTTTTTGAAGGAAGCATCCCGGCATTTGCCTGGAGTGATTTGGGAAACCATGGAAACCCCAAATCTGGATGCCTGGACGGGGATTCGAACCGGCGTCCTCCCGAATGCGAGGCGAGAACGCTAACCGTTACACCACCATGTTCGGTCTTTCTCAATTTGACTGGATTTTGTAACCACTGATATAACATTACATACACACTTAGACCGTCAACTTTCATTTCATTTCCTGCTCTCCATTTGGGTGCTTCACTATTTTTCCAGGTTACACAGAAATTAAAGGGCCAAATTATATTACAGCATGTAGGTTGTCGATTTTTACAGCTTGTGAAGTACAGGATTAATAAATTTTTTCAATTTTTTGCTTAAAAATAAAAACACGGGTGACTGTGAAATTTGTTAATTTAGGACGTTTTGTTCCGGAGTCTGTATTAATACCGGTATACCCAGTAACTTGAAATTGTTCCCTAACATCGTCTATAACCTAAATTTAAACTGCAGATACTAAAAACACTTATATATAAATATAGTTTTGTAAGATGTGAGCAAAATAAGCAGAAGTTTTTAATTTGATGCTACTTTGTCGTATACTAATATTTTCAACTATTAATTAAGTAAGCAACTGCGAAAACATGGTCTGCAACAATATTTTACTAATATAATGTTATTTAAAATCTCAAAGTCAAATTGAAATTTGATCTAAAAGAAACAGTGATAAATGTGATTGCAACTGGACAAAATCATTAGCGGTGTACGTGGCAACATGGAAGGGCGTTGTAGTACAGGGCGTTCGCCGGGAAACGCTACCCTCCCAGTCTGTTGCCGTCGGCAACTCGCTGGGACAGTGGTGCCAGCAACTCCCGCCACACGGCGCCGTGAATCACCGCACTGTTTAACACCTCCGCTGCCCCAACTGTGTTGTGAATTAACGTTTCTTTGCGGTTTGGCTGGTTTGGGGCTTCATACTCTTACGTACGTTACAGTTTGCAACAAAGAATATTTCTCTACGATACATATGTGAAGAAGAAGTCGTTTAAAAAGTGTCGCAGTAAATTTCGTCGCGAATATCCTGGCGCTTTACTGCCAGCTAAATCAACAATTCTGCGTCTGGTTAAAAAAGTAAGAGAAACGGGTTCATTTTTTAACAAAAAGAGACTGTCGGTCAACCGTATTCTCACAGAGGAGAAAATTGACGATATCGCTTTTTTACTAGAACAGTCACCCAAAAAATAATTAAGTCAGTTAGGGCAGCAGGCAGGCGTATCTAAGACGTCAGCTTGGAAAATAACAAAGCTAGTTCACTTAAAGCCATACAAAACAATTGTGGTGCATAAAATTACAGAAATAGACCAGGGGCCTAGGATTAGATTTTGCAACTGGTACCTGCAGGGTGTCCACGATGGCATTGTTGATCCGCAACTGACGTCACATTTAAATGTTTAGCACATACAAGTTTATGAAGCGTAATTATTATGAAATAGTCCTCGGCTGACGGTCGAACAATGCCGGAAGCTGACCACTCGCTCGCCGGGAGCAGTTTCTTCCTTGTAGCGCTAACAGTGGGTAGCGTTTCCCCGCGAACGCCCTGTATAATGCGCTTCTTCTTTTCAAGTCGCCTTCTCCTATTGGAGGTTCGCGGTCCACATAGCTAACTCTGAGCGTGATACTGCAGCATGGAAAGCCTCTTCAGACGTACTATTGAACCATCTCCGAATGTCTTTCAGCCACGAATTCCTTCTCCTCCCAACAGATCTTTTCCTTTGTATTTTCCCTTCAATGATGAGCTGCAGTAGCTGGTACCTCTCGCCTCTCATAATGCGCTACATAACCTGAAAATCAGTCAGGTATTGTTTCTTCAGCCAACGGACTGCCGTCTACCTGTCGTATGCGCGCAGATGCGGCGTGGGCGACGTGTTCGACCGCGTTCGGCCTCGCGGTACGAGGGACCTCGCGCACCAAACATTTTTCTGATTTTCATTTCTCAAGAAAACTAACTAATTATAAAACTCAACATCGTCACCGGTTGGTTTATTCAGAATTTCAAAATAAAGTTTTTCGTTTTACATGTAGACTAATTGGAAATTCACAAACTGATAATATAGGGAAGGTTCTGTGACTGGGAACCATTATGTAGCATTTTACAAAGACAAGAGAATACCAAAGAACTTATGACGTTTATGTTCCAGTGGATGACGTTTTTTTTAAAAAAAAATTAGTAAAGCATAAAAAAACACTAAGCCATAAAAACGAAAGGTTAATTCGAAAATCTCAAAAACATTGGCGCAGTTTGTTTGAGATGATAATTGACATAATTAATTTCTTAGCCACATATAATCTGGTATTTAGAGGTCATAGAGAAGCTCTCAAGATTAATGAAGACAGTGAGAATTCTGGTAAATTCATAGACTTGTTTAAATTGATATCTTAATACGTTACGAACACATGATACACATTAATGACAACCAACTTCCACATCATTACCTAAGCCACGAAATTTAAAATGAATAGTTTTCATTGATGTCAAAAATTACACTATCTGCCAAAAAGTAATTTGAAACCTGTCTACAAAGTTTTCTCTTTACTTTCATCCGCTTAGACTCTCGTAGGGTTGCCTTTTGCGGTTATAATAGCAGCCAATCTGTCTGGTATGCTTTCCACGAGTGTTTCTAGGATTTCTAATGGGAATCGTCGCCATTGTTCTTACAATATTCTATTCGTTGAGCAATGGAGTATAGCCATTCCTGACGAACCCTCGCCCAAGATTTCGCATCTTCCCAAAGATGTTCTGTAAAGTTGAGGTCGCACATTGTATACGCTTACGACTTCATTGAAACATGGCACCTAGCATTATCATCCATTCCGTTAAAACGATCTGATGATGGGAGCATTTAATTATCCGGAATATTACAGTAGGCCTCCGTGTTCATGTTACAATGGATAAACACCGCGCCTTGATTGCACCACCACAGATTTCTTATTAGCACTATACTCGCCGACAGAAGTCGTTCAGCGCGCATTCACCACACCTATTCACATCCATCGTACCGGAATAATGTAAAACTCAGACCGAGCATGGTGGTGTAACGGCTAGCGTTCTGGCCTCGCATTCGGGAGGACGGCGGTTCGAATCCCCGTCCGGGCATCCAGGTTTGGGTTTTCCATGGTTTCCCAAATCACTCCAGGCAAATGCCGGGATGCTTCCTTCAAAAGACCATGGCCGAATTCCTTCCCATTCCTTGCCACCCATCCTTTCCCGTCTCTAAAGACCTCGCTGTTAGAGAGACGTTTTTTTTTTTTTTTTTTTGCTGTCGTCAGTCTTTAGACTGGTTTGATGCAATCCTCCATTCCTTCCTATCTTGTGCTAACCTTTTCGTTTCTACATACCCCTTACAACCCACGTCCTCAATTATCTGCTTCATATATTCTAATCTCTGTCTACCTCTACAGTTCTTACCTTCGACTGTTCCCTCTACTAACAAATTAACCAATCCAGCATGTCTGAAAATATGACCTAAAAGCCTGTCTCTTCTTCCTGTAAGCTTCTTCCATAAACTTCTTTTCTCGCCCATCATTTCCAAAACTCGTTCATTTCTTACTTTGTCTGTCCACCTAATTTTTAGCATTCTTCTGTAGCACCACATTTCAAATGCTTCAAGTTTCTTTCTTTCCGGTATTCCTAAAGTCCATGTTTCGCTACCGTAAAGTGCTGTGCTCCACACATAGAGTTTTAAAAGTTCTTTCTAATTCTTAGATCAATGTTTGAAACTAGTAGGTTTCTCTTTTTCATGAAGGCTCTTTTTGCTAGCGCTATTCTGCTTTTCACATCATTCCTGCTTCGGCCATCGGTTGTAATTTTGCTTCCCAAGTAACAGAACTCACTCACTTCTCCTATAGCATCTGATCCTATTTTTATATTTAATCTGCTACTATTGGTATCATTTCTGCTACATTTCATCACTTTTGTCTTACTTTGATTTATATTCAGTCCGAAATCTTCCTTCAGTATTTTGTTCATGCCATTCAATAACTTCTCAATATCCTCAGCCCTCTCTGCTAACAAGACAATGTCATCAGCAAATCGTAGCATACTGATTTTTTCTCCCTGAAAACTTATGCCGCATGGAAATTTTTCTTTGACTTTCTTCATTGCTTCTTCTACATACAAGTTGAATATCAACGGGGATAGACTACAACCTTGTCTCACACCCTTTTTAACTGATGCATGTCTCTCGTGATTCTCTACTTTTATTACAGCCACTTGATTCTTATATAGTTTATAGAGTATTCTTCTATCTCGATACTTTAGACTTGACTTCTTTAAAATTTTGAACATCTTGTCCCACCTAACATTATCAAAAGCTTTTTCTAAATCAACAAATGCCATAAAAGTATCTTTGTTTTTCTTGATCCGCCCTTCAAGTATTAATCTTAAAGACAGAATTGCTTCCTTGTACCACGATTTTTCCTAAACCCAAACTGATCTTCACCTACTATCTCTTCTACTACCCTTTCCATCCTTCTGTATATTATTCTGGTCAGTAATTTTGAAGCATGTGATGTTAGACTAATGGTGCGATAATTCTCACATTTGTCGGCTTGTGCTTTCTTTGGAAGTGTGAAGATGATATTTTTATTAAAATCAGTTGGAATTTCTCCTGTTTCATAACTTTTTGATATCAGCTTGAATAATCTTTCGATTCCTTCCTCTCCTAGAGATTTAAGAAGTTCTGCAGGGATCTAATCAATTCCAACTGCCTTATTTGCTTTCAAGTCATTCAGAGCTTTATTAAATTCTGTTCTCAAAACAGGATCTCCTAAGTCATCAATGTCGACATCGCCTTCCTTTTCCCATACACTATTGTTCAAGTCGTCCCCATCATACAGTTTCTCAATGTATTCCTTCCATCGGTTAGCTCTATCTTCTGAGCTTAAAAGAGGTTTCCCATCGGCAGCTTTAATGTTCATACCTCTTTTCTTCATTTCTCCAAAATTCTGTTTGATCTTTCTATATGCAACATCTACTTTTCCTACGACCATTTCCTTTTCTACTTCTTCACACTTTTCTTGTAGCCATTTTTCTTTTGCTATTTTGCATTTCCTATTTATTTGATTTCTAAATTGCCTGTACTGCTCTCTTCCTGCTTCATCCTGAGCATTTTTGTACCTTCTCCTCTGATCCATCAGCTCCAAAATTTCTTCTGTGATCCAAGGTTTTCGGGCAGCTTGTTCCCTAAAGCCTAATGTTTCTTTGCCAGCTTTCATGATTTCGGTCTTTAATGCATTCCATTCGTCCTCGGTTGAGCTCCTTTCACAGTTACTTCTTAGGGCCTTATTACACTAGGCGACTTGGCGGCGCAACCAGCCGGGCCACTGGTGGCTCTGCTCGTAGCTGGGCACAGAGTCTTATGGAGCTTATTACACTAGGGCAGCCAGTGGCGCCGCCAGAAACTGGCGGCCGGCTGGCTGCCCTGCCCGGCCACCAGGCCGGCAACCACTGGTGGCCGAGAGTCGTGGCGGGGCATTGTATCTTTTTTTTTTTTTTTTTTTTTTTTTTTTTTTTTTTATGGCATTCGGCAACGGAGGCCATACAGCCAGCTCAAAGTGTATTTTTTCCAATGTATGGACGCCACAGGACGGACAAGACAATCACACAGACACACAACACTTAACATCCATGCCCGCGGCCGGATTCGAACCGGCGGCCTTCGGCACGTGGAGCTAGCACTCTAGCCCCTACGCTACCGAGGCCGGCACATTGTATCTTACGTAGCTTATTACAACTAGGCCACCAGATGGAGCCGCCAGACTCGCCACCACGCGTTCAGTCTACTGTTCATATGCCCCCTTCCTACTTTACAATTGTAAAATTGCAGAGATACTGAGTGTCAGGTTTGGTGAGACAACTAGGGACAGTCATCCTGTGATGGGAGGGAATGAATCAGAGGAGATTATAAATGACGAACCTACAAAATTTGAAATAAATTCTCAGGAAATTGCGAAGTAACTCTGAAAGCTAAAACTGGTGTAGGTAATATTACTACAGATTTATTAAAGATTGTGGGATAGGATATTGTACCTTACCTTAAAATTTTGTTTAAAATGAATTTGGAGACTTGCTGCTTACCAAAGGATTGGAAAAGACCGATAGTAGTACCAGTTCATAAAGGAAGGGTTTAAAAATATGGTGAAAATTCCTGGCCAATTAGTTTGCCATCAGTGATGGGCAGAATGATTGAGAGATTGATATGCAACTATATCAGAAATCTCTGTGAAGAACGAAACTAGTTTTCAGATCGACAACATAGCTTTAGGCAAGGATATTCATTTGAATCTCAGATAGTGGGCTATATGCAAGATATTTCAAATGAATTTGAAATGGGAGGCCAAGATGATAGTGTGGCACTAGATCTTTCTAAGGCATTTTACAGAGTGAGCCATAAAATGGTTTTAAATAAACTGAAATATATTGAATTGGATGAAAAAGTTACTTGCTGGGCACAGGAATTCTTAAAATTCAGAAAGCAAAGGGTTAGAATAGGAAATACATTATCAAGAGAAGTGGAAGTAAATATGGGAGTTGCTGTTCATTATTCTAATGAATGACTGTGTTACGGTCAGAATCTAGGTATTTTGCAAATGATACAATGGTATACAATAGGATAAAAACAGGTGAAGACTGAACAGTTGCAGGATGATCTGGATAGAATATCTAAATGGGTAGGTCAGCATGGAATGAAGATAAATGCCAAGAAGAGTCGGCTTATAAGATACAAAGATAAATAGATCTATAGGTTAATTATGATTACAGAGTGGGGTCAGATTTGCTTGATGAAGTGTAAATTCTTTGCATAACGTTTGATAAACTCAATTGGGCAGGTGGTAGAAAAAGGTTACAAAATCCTTCATTTGCTGAAGAGGGTGATGAGAGGATGTAACAGAGAAGTTAGGGAGTTGGGTTAAAAAACTTTGGTCAGATCATTTGTTGAATATGGTGGTGTAGTTTGGGACCACATTTTGGAGATCAAATACAGGAGTTGGAAGGTGTGCAAAGAAGAACAGCTAGATTTGTTTGTGGAAATTAACGCAGGACCCAGTCAGTAACTGATATGATACAGGAGCTGGATTGGGACTCATTGGAGGAAAGGAGGAGGGTGAAGAGAGTGCTGTAAATGTGCAAATTGCTACCGGAGTGTTAGCTCCATCGCAATTAAACTGTATTCACACGACAACAAGTTCTTTAATTACTTAAGAATGTCTAAATCGTCTTTCTTTTAATCATTGTACTTAGTAAAGGTTGATATTACCGGGAAAGATACGAAAATGAGAAATTCTTCTTGTTTTACCCCTTTGTCTTCTCTACACTTTCACTTCCACTCATTTCCAAAGTGACATTCTGTAGTTCACTGGACATATTCAACTACACAATTCGCATACAATGCGAGGATAACAGCAAAGTGACTGCTCGGTTGTGCGAGTGACTGGCTGGCGGCGCCACCAGAATCCTGGTTGCGTCGCCAACAGAGACACCAGTGCCGCGGCTGGTTGCGCCGCCAAGTCGCCTAGTGTAATAAGGCCCTTAGACCTAAGTCTGCCATTTCTGCAAATTTTTCTCTTGTGCTAGATTGTTTCAGCTTATTCACCGCCAATCTGTTCTGCTTATGCTGCTTCCTTATTCGCTTGAATTTCAGCCTGCACTTCATTACTATCAAATTATGGTCCGAGTCTATGTCTGCTCCTGGGTACGCTTTACAGTCTAGAACTTGATTCCTGAATCTCTGTTTGACCATGATATAATCTAGCTGATATCTGCCTGTATCCCCAGGACGTTTCCAGGTGTATATTCTTCTTGCATGGTTCTTAAACAGTGTGTTCGCCACTACTAGCTTATATCTTTCACAAAATTCTAGCAACCTGCTTCCTCGCTCATTTCTTTCTCCTAGACCAAACTTCCTACAGTATTCCCCTCTTTTCCTTCTCCCACTATTGCATTCCAATGATTATTAGATTTTCGTCCCCCTTTCACATATTGGATTAATTCTTCAATTTCAGCGTATATTTTTTCTATTTCTTCGTCATCTTCCTGTGACGTTGGCATATATACTTGTACTAATGTGGTTGGGACGGGCTTAGTTTCTAACCTCATCAAAATAATCCTGTCACTAAACTGTTCATAATAACTCACCCGTTTCCCTACATTCTTGTTCATTACAAATCCTACACCAGTGACTCCATTGACAGCTTGTGTGCTAATTATCCTGTGCTCCCCAGACCATAAATCCTGTGCGTCCTTCCATTTAATCTCACTAATCCCAACAACATCTAACTTAAGTTGTTCCATCTCCCTTTTTAAGTTTCCTAACCTACCTGCCCTATTCAGGACTTCTAACATTCCACGCTCCGACTCGTAGAATGTTTATATCCATTCTGATGACTCCTCCCTGAGCAGTCCCCACCCGGAGATCCGATTGGGGGACTATTTTACCTGCGGAATATTTGTAGTGATCTCAAAAAGTCACTACATTTTTCATTGGAAAGGGTGATTAAAAATGCCAAGATTTGCGTTTTAGTGAATGTGCCCATAGCCATCGAATTCGGTGACAAAGGACTCCTTCAGGCTGGTGCCGGCTTGTCAGCTAGCGGGAAACACACAATAGGAAGACCTTGAAGTATGCACGTTCAGGGAAAGGAGGGGGTAGGCGAGTCTACCTTCTGCATGCTGGGTGTTCGGAGAGAGGGAGATGGCTGCTAAACGTGACACGTGAAGGACGAGAGCTGTGGTGGTACGGCAGTGTTTCTGTATGGTGCTACGAATACAGTTTGCATCAGTGATCGTATTGTATACTGCTTACAGCTGCGCATCAACGATGGTAATGTACTGCATCCGCATATAAGTAACTCTCACTGCCATAGTGATTAAAAGCCCAGTGCGATCCTGACAGCAGTGAAAATTGCTTATCGAGTCTCCAATCACCCATTAAACTGCAGTGAGCTAGCTGTGGAACTGGTTTATTGATAAACCAACTTGCGCCCTTCTGGAACAGAACTCCAAGTTTTAATAATGATTCCTGTGAATGTATTTCAGATTAATGTAGTATTTTTTTTTTATTCCTTATTGCTACAATAAAATACAGTTGTCTTTAATTAATTTCATTTATGGTCCTATTCAATTGTGAGGCAATACTCTGTCCTTTAATCTTCCCTTTTTTTTTGAATGGCACCCTTGGAAACATTTAATCATAGTAATTAATTGAATGAATTAAACTCAAAATCAAATTTATAATCATTACAAAGTGCTCACTCAGATACGAGAGTAGACAGAGCATTTCAATGGCTATCCCAACTCGGGGCTTGTCTATATCAGAATGATTAAGGTTCTGATGCTAAATCATTATTGGCAGTGAAAGATTTATCAAAAATAATGCATATAAGCTTTAGCCACGTTTAAAATGATTAATCGGGAAACAAGAAATGCATAGCGTAGCCTCCAAATTACTTATTAAATTTTGTATGTTTTTTTTTTGTTTTGAGTTGGCAGCATGGTAACAATTTTTGTTCGCTGTCGTTCTTCATTGTTTTTCGTTTTTTTTTTTTTTTTTATGAGACTGATCAAACTGTTTTGACCAGTTATATGTGATGATAATTCTTGTATTTGTTCGTTTTGTAAGGATTGCTGGTGTTCTTTGTGATTATTTTGTTGTTGTTGTTGCTCCTCGTGATGATTGCTGATGTTCTTGTGTTGGTGATTTGTGTTTCTTTCAATTTATGATGGTTTTTATTTTCGCTTTGTGTTGTTATATACAACTTTTCGTATCAGTTCTATAAGATGATGACGTGTGTTGCAGTTGATAGTGCGGTAATTGATTCATGTTTTGGGGCACGTTATTAATATCGCGTTGAAAATAATTTTTACATTTTTGAGGGCTGTTAATGCCGGAAATAACTTTCATTGTTGTTTGTTGAATATATTTTCGTTGTGGATATATTGTTGGTTTTTGATGAGAGCGACGTAAAAGATAATAGATTCGTATGAAACTTCGTTCTGGGAAAATCGCGAGTGATATTTCTGTGAACCTGGTTTAGACACAGACACTGTCCCGCTATGGGAACACACGAAGAAAGTTTTGATAATTGAATTCACCGCGCCCATCTACTGTAGGTAATCGGAAATTTAGAATCACGAGAAAACAGAACACACACAGACTCACACTGTAGCGGGCACAATACAACACTCGGATGTTTCATTAGAAAATAACCACACACAGATACCGAAGATAAGGAATCACACCACCGGAACTAAACGCGTCATTGTTGACAATGATTTACAGAAATTGGAACAAAATGCTGTGGAACAACGGCACATATCCGGAAAAAGAATGCCGCGGAGTGTCAGCGATTTTTAAAAACACAGTGTGATGAGTTAAGATGGAAATTAACACCAAATCCGTACTGAGTTGACCGCAGTGAATGAAAAACTGAATGAAGTCACGGAGCAAATGTCAATTGTAAATGCCCGACAGGAAGCGAGTGTGCTCCAAGTCTTGATGAAAAGATAGATGCTGTCAAATCGTCTCTTACTGTGGACATGCAAAATCTATCTTTGCGAGTTGAAAGTGACTTGAAAGTGGTTCAGTCACAGGTGGGGACGGTAACTGTGGCCTTGTGAGGATCTTACAAGGTCGCAGGAAGCTGTCACTCGTCGGGTGACCAGTTTAGTAGATAGCGTAGAGGGGTTGCGAAACGATGCCAACTCGAAACATCGATGCGCTGACCACGTCAATCGTGAGAGTGCAAGACGACGCGAACAGTCAGCATATTGCAACTGACCAGAGAGGTTACTTCAATAAAGTACCTCGGTTATAACCTTGAAAGAGGACGCGTCTATTCTGAAGCAAGAGCAAGTAAAATTGCGGGAGGAAGCTTGCGTGCGGTGAGAAGAAAAGACAGGTTGTTACAACAGAGGTAATATGACCAATTCATGTTGACATTCCATTACCACGGTTTGGAATGAAGAGAGGAATCAATCCTCGTGAGTTTCTGACTAACCTCGAGGAAATATTTCCGTATAAAGGCCATTCCAGAATCTTTTTTGGATGACCTTGGTAAACCAGGCACTTGACTTCCAAGAAAGGTCTTGGTTGGCCATTACTTGCGAAGCGAGAACAACCTATACAGAGTTATAATAGGCATTTCTACGGACGTATTGGTCTGTGCAAGAACAGTCACGATGTCTGCTCCGAATCTGCCAAGGGAAGTACGATCCACGCGAGCACGGTTCAAGAGTGATGTATGTAAGTAGGACTAGCAAGTTACTCTCTGCGACTCCTAGACCAGCCTCTTAAGGATCAGCAGTTCATAGCAGCTGTTTCCACGCATTTCTCAAAGCAGACAAGGGGTCTATTAATCCAGTTGTGTGCAACTACTTTGGAAAGTTTCCTTGAAACTTTACAAAATATAGATGCAATCGAAGATGGCCCACCAGGCAACTTTGACCATCATGGTGGAAAACCGCATGATAATAATAATAGGAACTCAAATAGGGATCAAAACCACAAGCCCTACGATAAGAGGAAACAATTTTACAATGAAAATCGCCGAAATGACTTTAACCATGGACGTAACCAATCACAGGGGCAGCAACCACGTGTAAATGCTATTGTGCGGGGACAATCTCCACAGCGAAAACTCTTCGCCGGTTTCAGCCGAACCATCGCAGGCAAATGCGTGCGAAACATCTCAGGATGTGCAAGTGTACCAGCAATGAGATTTTCCAGGGGGCACCAGTAGCTGTAATAAAATAATTATAGCTACATTAATTATTGGCGAGGTGAAGGGCCGGAAGGAGAAATGTTAGTATGCCGATTTATCAGAAAAACACCTGGCCCAGGAAGGCCTGCTAGGTGTCCCCATATTGATGTTAAAGTGCACGGAGTGCGCACTAGTGCGTTATTGACTCGGGATCATGTATTACCGCTATCTCAGCGAAGTTCCTAAACCAATTAAAAGTATCATGTAAGAATTTAAAGGTCATTCCTGCAAAGCCAATTCCGGTGGCACCAGCATTCGGAGCAAGGGAGAAAACGGTGGATGAACAGATACTGTTACCATTGAAACTGTCTGAAGGCACTTTGAACATATTAGCTCTTATTATCCCAGGGTTGGCCCTCGATTTGATCATTGGGAGTGATGAACTGGAAGCACATAAAGTCATAATAGACTGGGGAAGAAAAATGATAAGCAACCTGGGACCGCAGACCATTTTCTGGGAAAATTCGAATAAAGCGGAAAATGGGAAGGAAATATGTTCGAATGCTGTACTGTTAGGTGATGGACTAAATAAAAGAAACACACCTGACCGGCTATATGCAAGCATAAATGCGTTGTTGGATGAGAGAACTTCGTGCACGACGCGATACAAAGTCGATACGGGAAAATCAACATCTAAAGCAGGATCAGAAGATGCAAGTGAACTCCCTGATGGAAAAACACTTGGGAATATTCTCGTATAGGCCGGGGAAATTTCGTGACATGTCCCATAAGTTTCGAGTGACAGACACTAGCCCATTGCGAGGATGCACATACCCGGTGCCGCAGAAAATGCGGGTAGCTGCGAAAGAGGCGATTGAGGCGCTGGAGCGCGAAGGCATTATTGTGGCTGCTCCCTCCCAACATATTAATCCAATTACACTGGTGAGCAAACGAGATGGATCCATTAGGATATGTCTGGACGCAAGAGCACTCAATGAGAGAATTGAGAAAGACGGGGAACGATCGGAGGTGATACCGGATTTAATATCAAGGTTTCACGGGAAGAAATGGTTGTCTACACTAGATGTGACTTCCGGGTTCAACCAGCTGGCACTTGATCCAAGCTGTAGTCCTTATACCGCGTTCCTTTTCGAAGGAAGGCAGTTCCAGTTTTTACGCGTCCCGTTTGGATTAAAGGACAGCTCTTGCGCATTTGTTCGTGCAATGAACACAATTCTACCACCATCAATTAAGCAATTTTGCATCGCTTACATCGATGATTTACTCGTTTTCTCGGAAACGTTTGAGCAACACCTCGAGCATCTAGATCAATTATTCACTGTGCTCAAGTCAAATGGTCTCACACTTCATCCGAGAAAGCCACCATATGTAGACAACGCGTAGAGTATCTTGGGTTTGTCATCACGCCTAGAGGGTCGAACCGTCGCCTGATAAGATCAAGGAAATAGTTAATATACCAGCGCCTACGAAGATAAAAGATTTAAGAAAATTCCTAGGTATCTGTGCTTATTACCGGGGAAATGTCCCGAATTTTGCCAAAGTACTGCATCCACTCTATGATTTATTGAAAAAGGGTACACGATGGAAATGGGAGGAAACCCATCAGCAGGCCTTTGAATACATTAAACAAATTTTTCAACAAGACATCTGTTTGGCACATCCTGATTTCTCAAAGCCATACTTCTTATACACCGACGCGAGCTATAAAGGGATTGGCGCATGTTTACATCAAAAAGATGGGGAAGGGAGACTACGCATAATCGCGACTGCGAGTCGGACGCTTAGACCTCCAGAATTACGATATTATGTTAGTGAACTGGAAATGATGGCTATACATTTCGCCACACAGAAATTCAAGGCGTACTTACTAGGGTGTACCACATATCTGATGACAGATCACCTTGCCCTTACTTTTCTGCGAAGCGCCCGATTCACTAGCAACCGAATTGCTCGATGGGCCATGTTCTTACAGCAGTTCGAGATCCAAATACAGTATTGTAAGGGGTCGGAAAACATTATAGCGGACTGGTTGAGCCGACATCCAGGAGATGGAGATGCTGTAGAATATGGACATGGGGATCTGATGAAGTACTCATAGCGGTGTTAACCCTGCCGGCAGGGAGGAGTATGAAGGAGTTGAAGAAACGCTTAATTGAACAACAGTGTGCTAGCGAATATATTAAAATGATAAGAGAATACCTCACAACGGAGCTCATGGAGATAATGTTCGTGTGAGAAATGTTGCGTTACTCTGCACTCTATCAGAGGACGTATGTTTCCGACGTGAGAATGCCGTCAAACCATGGCGTATCTGGTTACCACAAACCATGTACCGGGAAATGGCAGAACTATATCATTCTCATCATGGACACCCAGGAACGGAGAGATTGTTTAAAATGATGACGTTAGAATATTACGCCGATGCACTAAAGAAGGAGGTCGCTATATGCACAAAGACCTGTGTCGAGTGCCAAAAGGTGAAATCAACAAACACGCGGAGAGAGGGAGAATGTCACCCAATTGTTCCTGATAGACCTAAGCAATTAGTGTGTGTGGATCACTTTGGACCCTTGCCGTCCGGACAATTTGGGAAGAAGCACATATTTGTGATGTTGGACGCGTTTTCCAAGTACATTAAGCTGTACACAGTCGCGAAGCTAAATACTTTGGGCACCCTGAAGATCATTTTCGACAGGTATGTGCCAGAATGTGGAAAGCCATCGCGCATCCTTTCAGACCATGGCTCAGTGTTTACTAGTCCACGCTGGACGAAGACACTGGACGAAGCAGGGAAAGAGCTGTATACAGTTCAATAAGGACTCCTCAAACCAATCCTGCTGAAAGATATATGAGACAGTTGGCATTGTACTTCAGGTTTCTCGTAGGAAACAAACATAATTCCTGGGTGAGGTACGTGCCACAAATTGAGAAATATTTTAATGAAACTGTACATTGCAGTACAGGAGAGAAGCCATTTGAGCTGCATTTTGGTAAACGTGTCATGACTTATGCGGAAGAGCTTGTGAGGCACCCGAACTCAGATATTGTCGAAAGCCATGAGGAGGCGATCAAGCGTGCACACGAATATTTGATGGAGAAGGCAAGCAAACGTAAGCAACTGCAAGACAAACGTGGTACGCAGAAATACGAAGTAGGACAAAAGGTTTTGGTGCGGCAATTACGTATATTCCTTTGATCTATTCATAGGCCCGTTCGAAGTTATAAAAGTTACCGCTCCAAACGTCTATGAGCTGCGACAGGCAGACGGAGAAATTTACGGGACTGTCAACGCCCGCAATATCAGAGCATTTTATTCTAGGTAACCACAAGTAAACAATAATGCTAAACTGGTTTCCAATGTAGCAATAATTGTTAAGATTACATACTTATATCCTCAAAAATTATACAGTTTGCAACGCATTTTAAATTCACATGTCTGCATGATAAAGAAAAACAATTTTTTACAATATTTGAAGTAGAATGTTCAAAATACTTTGATATGATAATTTTAATTTAAAAATGTGAGTTGATAGTGCATGTTTCTATTGTTGAGTTTGATATGGGTTAAAAAATAATATAATATTGTAAGTTGATGTATAGACAAGTTAAAAGTCTTGTTAACGATTTCAATCGTCATTAAACGACTACACATTTCTAAATCTTAATTACCATCCATGAGAGAATGATTACAATTACTAAGGAGTGTGTGCTAAGATGAAGTTAAATAACTCTTGTAGGGAAGGAGTAAAAACACTTCTTGAGTCTTGTTAGATGATTACCGAAGGAAGGAAGTTACCTTAGTGAATTTAATTTGTTTGCTCGGACGAAAAGAATAGATGTCGGAGTAAATAAGCAACGGATATGACTCAAGTGGCTGCAAAATTCTCATTAGTGGCAATGATATGTAAGTCCACAAAGTATTTAAAATAAGCGCCCGAAGCAATCCGATTGCATGTTTAAATGTTCGGTGTGATAAAACACCATGACTTCTTTATTATTTTTTTTGGACTCGTTTCCCTAGGTAATTCTCACTAGTACTCAAGCTGCTAAGGTCTAGGACTGTTGTGACCATAAAGGAATAAATAAATGTGTAGCTCTGTGGGAGTTGTAAGGTAAAGTAAATGTTAAGTAGTCTTTCCACACTTACTGGGTCCGCGGATTTAACTCAAAATCTTCTCCACTTTTCTCAATAATGTTTTAAGCAAATTACTCGCACTATCAAGTGGAACAGCACTAAGGACTAAATAAAGAAATTCAATTGAATTGTTTTCTTAATTGGGAATCTATATAATGCAAGTAACCTCTGCAAATATTTAAAGCAAAAGTATGTATTTTGAGGAAATGGGTAGATGTTTATAATTAGAAAGATGTTGATAATGAAGGTAAATTAAACGCATTTTTTTGTAAAGTTTAAGGCATTATGTTTCTAGATAATTAAAGTTTCTTTTAGGAACTAAAGGTTCACATGTTGGTGAACATATCTATTGGTAGATGTTAGGAAACAAATGTAGATTTTCATTGTTTGTAAGGATGACAAAGCACTAACTTTGGATGTGGAATTATTTGTCATAATGAATGCGGCTGAGGCTGTTACCAGAACTAGTGGTAACAGATTATAGTTTTAGTGATGTTTATATATACATCTAAATTTGAATCATAGTGTTGTATATATGTTTTAGTCTGTATTACGTACCAGAATGGTTAATTATAATTGATGCTATTTACTAGACAAGGTTGGCACATAACGGTTCAACATTTGTATATTTCCGTTATAAGTTATGCATTTCTTGTATCCGTTGGCTAGACTGATGTATTTAACTTTCCATTTGTTAATAGGTTGCATAAATTAAATTTTGTTACAATGATAGTAACCTACTCAAACAGAGTTTTGCCAGTAATGGTAAATGAAATAACTTGGTAAGAATATAGATACAATTAAAAAAAGGGTAGTTTCATAAAATGGAGTTCTGTGAAGGGACAAGTCAAATAGCCAGGAAAGATAAGGGCAGACTTTAGATGAACCATCAAAATATAAAGTGATTCAGGGAAGAAGGCGTGTGACGTAAAATTTTATTTCTGTGTTGCACAAATAAAATTTTAATGTGGACTGGAGGCTATGTGGTGATCTCAAAAAGTCACCACATTTTTCATTAGAAAGGGTGATTAAAAATGCCAAGATGTTGCGTTTAGTGAATGTGCCTATAGCCATCGAATTCGGTGACAAAGGACTCCTTCAGGCTGGTGCCGGCTTGTCAGCTAGCGGGAAACACACAATAGGAAGACCTTGAAGTATGCACGTTCAGGGAAAGGAGGGGGTAGGCGAGTCTACCTTCTGCATGCTGGGGTGTTCGGGGAGAGGAGATGGCTGCTAAACGTGACACGTGAAGGACGAGAGCTGTGGTGGTACGGAGTGTTTCTGTATGGTGCTACGAATACAGTTTGCATCAGTGAATCGTATTGCATACTGCTTACAGCGGCGCATCAACGATGGTAATGTACTGCATCCGCAAATAAGTAACTCTCACTGCCATAGTGATTAAAAACCCAGTGCGACCCTGACAGCAGTGAAAATTGCTTATGGAGTCTCCAATCATCCATTAAACTTTAGTGAGCTAGCCGTGGAACTGGTTATTGATAAACCAACTTGCGCCCTTCTGGAACAGAACTCCAAGTTTTAATAATGATTCCTGTGAATGTATTTCAGATTAATTTAGTATTTTTTTTTATTCCTTATTGCTACAATAAAATACAGTTGTCTTTAATTAATTTCATTTATGGTCCTATTCAATTGTGAGGCAATACTCTGTCCTTTAATCTTCTTCTTTTTTTTTTTGATGAATGGCACCCTTGGAAACATTTAATCATAGTAATTAATTGAATGAATTAAACTCAGAAAATCAAATTATAATCATTACAAAGTGCTCACTCAGATACGAGAGTAGACAGAGCATTTCATATTTTACCCAGGAAGAAGCCATCATGATATGTAATTTGAGAGGATTACATGTCCTCAGGATACCCTTTGGGTCTTTAATGCAGTGGTTTCCCGTTGCCTTCTGCATCCCCATGCCGTTGATCATTTCTGATTCATCCGGCTTTAGGGGCCGTTTCCAACCCCAAGGGCAAGAGGGTGCCCTGAACCACTCCCCGCTCTTCCGCCCTCTTTTCGGAGGCCGTTGGCAAGCAGTGGGTGACTCCTTATACCGGGAATCTTTCAGTCGCCAGAGCCTCGTCCGTGCAAACAGGGTGCACCACGTGAAGGAGAGGTTGACATTTGGTTGGAAAAGACTAGTATTGTCTCTCCCAAACCCTTACACCCCAGAGAGACGTTAAGCAGATAAAAAACAAAAGTAAAACTCGACTCATCACTCACAAAACCAGTATTCACTTACGACAGTCCAAACACCATCTAAGTCGCCGTGATATGGCGCTTACGTACAACTCTTTTTAAGAAATCTTTTATGACTGTGGGCCTCGGTACGTGATGTTCCAATGTAAACCGATACTCCTTTGCAGCAGAAAACTCATTTCTGTTGGTAGTCTTGGGTTGTGCCCTATTTTTTACAAGTTTATGTTTCAGTGTTCTGCGATATCTGACGATCAAAACTGGAGATCGTCCAGAACGTGCAGCATTGACACAATCCAATCAATCTGCCACTTACATAGGACGAATGCGATCGTTGATTTGGTGCTGTTAACTTTCACTGCAATCGCCCGAATAGAAATACCGCTGATATAGCAGCCCACAAAAACACCCCTAAAGAAGTCCGATATCTCTGTACCTCGTGCCATCTCTTCATTAGCTGGCTTGACACCGGTACTGCACAAGAGAAATGACGCACTGAATTACCTGTCCAACTGATTTTTCCAAGATAGTGTATTACCGATGAAATGGTTCGTAGGGTAAAAAGAGTGAAAATATTCTATTTTTCTCTACTGAACTAGAGAGACTGGTCGAGCTAGTTACTTTGCAATATATTAATTGGCAAAACAGAAGAAAAATTAACCGAATTTTTTTCTGTCGCTGAGACGACTGGAGAATATCTAAATAAGGCAATATTGGAAGATTTAGAAAAAATGAATAAGATATTCAAAACTGTAGTGACCAAAGATTTGAAAATCGTACAAATATGGCAGGCACAAAATAGTGGAATTAAAAATCGGCTATTATATATTAATCCCAAAGTACTTTCTACACCATGCGGATGCCATAGTTTGGAATTTGCTGTTGATAGATGCAGATAACTTCTTCTGCGACAGCAAAAAAACATTTTTTGCTTTTATGATTGCAGTGAAGTCCTCATTGGTTGTATCTCCGGATTTCATTGTAAAAACACGAAATTTCTCACGTGAGGAAGAAGGCTGAGGCAGCCGTCGAAGTATGATGTTCCTACAACACAATCGTCGATACACCCGTGAAAACTTCATTATAACTTTTTTTTGCCTTTAGTCGAAATAATACAAGGAGAAGAAGGATTAATCGAAAGCCTGAGCGGCACATGTAAGCAGGCGGTTTTCGTCAAAGAAACGCATTGAGGCATCGGCCAAAACAACAATAAGTCAAAGGATATAATTTTGATAGCTGCTAAATTAATAGCTATGTGATCGTTAAAATTACGATGACATTAGTTTCGTACCAACGAATAATCAAATTTTAAGCCGTAAATAAGGAAATTGTCACAATTCATCTGCAAATACAGAAAATGGAATAATGAAACTGTGAATAAAAGCTGTAACTATGAAGTTCAGATAACATGTGCGACACATAAAAAATAATTATAAGTTAGAAAATCATACTAAATACGCAACATAACTGAAATTACAGAAATGTGTACTCGAAACAAACATACGTTTTTGATGAATACGTAAAAGTGTATCTATTTACTTACTAATGACGAAGGTTGACAAACACAAACGTTTGTTCACACGAGTCAAATGCCAACTGCAAGAAAACAGGCAAACAGTGTAAAACATCCGATAGAGATACAGTGGGGCAGCGAGTCACGCAGACTGACACGCGTTTTTCGTCGCATTTTGTGGATTACAGATCCGCTTAATTTTGTGCGGGATCCGCCAGACTGTCTAATGATGCGGGATTGCGGGATTCCGCTTTGCTGGATTGCAATCCTTAATCAGCAGAGAGTTTCAGATTTGCCATTTTTTATCAATTTGAGACATATTGAAGTGTCACGCTGATTGCGGCACCAAGAAAAGATAGTTAATTTTATTTATTGGAATTTTATTATTTAATATTTAATGAGAAGATGTGAATTGATCAGCAAGGCACCAATTTAAATTAATATTTATTGGATCACGTACATGGATTGATTAATTAATTAAATGTGATTCAGAGATGTGATTTCTTATTATAAACTGTCCGGCATATATTGTTGTTCGTCAGGGTCGTTACTGGGCTAGTGGACGCGGTAGGTAGACGCACGCAATACACACAATACCGTATGGATTCTCCTGCGACGGCAGCTGCAGGCTTCTTGTGATGACAGCTGCGGTCAGGTCTATGGTGGCGCCTCTTGTTGGGCGCACGGTCGACGCTGCACAGACGTAAAGTGGCCCCTCAAGCAGCTAGGACGCAGTCTGGCGTCGAACCTGCTCCCTGGAGATACGGGTTGGAAGGCTCTTCAAGCAGAAGCGCGCACTCACACTTTCACTCGCGTCTCTCTATTCCAACGTCCGCCCGCGTACGAGGTGCCCACCTGTGTCGCCTCCAAGCGAGTCTGCCACCCCTTCCCTAGCGGTCCAGGGGATTCGGGGAAATACGAGAGGTTGCCACATTCCTGTGGGCGACAGCTACCTGCCTGCATCTAGCTGCACCCTCGCAAATCCGTTGGCAAACATAGGTTGCTACAAGTTCACACGTATGTACTGTGTCAGTACAATATATAGCTTCTAAGCTGGATTACGATATAATGATTAATACTAAAAGCAGAATTTTTTTTCAATTTCTTGCTGTTAGTTATTACTTTAAAGTTCTAGTTACAGTGAAGACAATTGCATTTTTTAAAAAATATTCTTAATCTCTTGCGCCCGCAGAGGGCAACGCAAAATTCATCTTGCCCACACAAAATTTAGATCTTGCCCCGCCAGTGTATGCGCGATTTGCGCATAATCATTAAGGTAAGTAACCCTGGCTCCCACTTACTCGGTTAAAATTTAACCATCTTTATTTTAGTATTTTGGTATTCGGCTTTTTTGCACTTTATATGGATATCTTATTGCGTATTCCATACTTCAACGTTTTTGGTGTTATTGCATTTAGTATTTTTAATTCGCAGTTTTGTAACAAAACTTTTGCTTTTACTGTGTCAGTACTGGATGTAACACAGCAGATCGGATTGTGACTTCAACTATTATTCTAACTCTGCTTCTGACAGACCTACTTTTATTTCGGCTTACGTAGCTTTCTTAAGTAGGGGAACCTTTGATTTTCAGTTTATTTTCAGTTGTCCAGAACTACATGGTTTACAAGTTATCGTACATTTAAACTATAAATTTAATCTCGAAATTGTCGTCAATTTCATCAGTCCCATATTTAAATACTAATACGAAAAACACTTATTTTTAACATACTTTTGTAAGTCTTGAGCGAATTAAGATGTTACTTTGTCGTATAATAATATAATTTTATTTAAAGTACTCAGAAACTAATTGAATTTTTTTACTTATGCATTTACGCCTCGTCGATTTCGGTGTCATTAGAGGCGGGATGAGACTGGGGACAAGGAACAGGAAGGAATTCGGCCATGGCCTGTTTGAAGGAAGCATCCCGTCATTCGCCTGGAGTGATTTGGGGAAACCATGGAAAATCCAAATCTGGATGCCCGGACGAGAATTCGAACCGCCGTCCTCCCGAATTTGAGACGAGAGCGTTAACCAGAGATTTTTAGAGCGCCTGATAATTCATTATCTTTTCATGGGGTTCTACCTTGTGTTTTGGGTACACTATTCCACCTCATTGTAGTTGTATATTACATCTGTGAAGCTTTTTTCCCAATAAATTCGGTGATTTGCTGCTATAATCTCAGTGACTTCTTCAGAAAGAAGATATAATATCAGAAGATTTTTGTTTCAGTGTCGTCCAGGAAACCATTGACTTTATAACATCAGAACATCTCCAGTAGTATACCGTTTAGTAGTACCATACCATTCCTAAATAACGTGCTCAATAAATATCATGCATTTCAAACATTACAGATTCACATGGAATAAAAACGATCCTACGACGAAGGCCGGATTCGAACCGGTGACCTTAAAATGAGAAGCCAAAAAATGTTGGCACAGTTAACTTTTTCTAGTGTAAACATACAGGATTATATTCAAATCACTCACCCGTACATACTTCTGTGTTTTAATTCTTAGATATTTTCGATGTGAATATGATAATGTTCACATTCAAAACTAAATAAATATTATAAATAACAATAACCATATTGCAAAAATGTGACTGGTAAGTTAAAAACAAGCTCTCCATACTATATGAAACCGAGTATCCACCAGCAATAACTCTTAAGAAATTAAATCAGTAACCACAAAATCTATTACCTACAGATATTCTTTTGTAAAATAATTGAGGGAATATTTATTTATCACATCAACTTTCATCAGTAAAATATCATCGATATTGAAGAGCTTTCTTTTTTACTTTTCAAACACGTTTGTACGTTGGGTTTTACCATAGGTTTACAACCTTTACTTTTTAGTTGATTGCAAGAGTTATTTATAAATTATTATAGAAATTTTATTTGAATGTATATTACACTTAGTTTTATCAAAGCTACAGAGTCCTCAAACATATTAAATCTAAACTACTATTGAAACGAGGCGTATTTATTAGTTTTTTTTTTTTTTCCTAATAGCTACCCCGACGGGACACCTAACTTGGCTTAAAGTCACCCAAGGTTGGACTTTTGGACTTATATATTGATGCATAGGTCAACTTCTGTCGATTTTAACTAATGCTGAAGTTCTGTTATCGTGGGCTCGTAGTTTTCGCCCTCTGGAATGTGAGTCTAACAAATAGTATTAGTTACTAACTTTCATTATCGCCTCAGTAACATTTCTCTCGCAGGTAATTATTAATCAAAAATAAATATGTAGTACCTAGAACTTTTGTTAACTAATTTGATTCCTATACTTCGTAGAGACCTCAATGTTGACATCAATATCGGCTACTATAATTAATCTAAATTTATATTGTTTACAGCTCTAGACGTTTGTATGCCCATCTTATGAAATCGAGAACAAAATTGGCGTCAAGAAGATTATGGATTACAACGAAAAAAAAATACTTCCTATGTAAAACAGTCCGAAATATTAATCAGGTGGTGATAATGAGACAATTAGAGAACAGTAAGGGAAATGTCAGAGCAGAAGCGTATCCACCTAAGTAGATATGAGCAAAATAAGAAAATACAAATAGATATGAGGATATTTTCGAGGGTTGTATTGTAGGTATAACGGATGAATGGGCTGGTATAGGTATTATAACCATAGATGTGTTGATGGTGGGTCTATAAGACGCCGCACCATACCTAGAAATAATATTTAGATAGTCTCGAGACTTGTTTCACATTAAATACTGTAGATGTTCAACAAAAGGAGAGCAGAAAAATATAAAGTTTTGTCGATAGTATGTACACACATAGCACCATTACTGCCATTCCTTTACTGACCTAGGCCTCTGTTGCCTGGAGGATTTCTTGGAGTTGGCAAGTGGCTATTACTCTGCTGCGTCTGGTTGCAAGGCACTTAGTGTCGTCGACGTAGATTGCAACCAATACTCCGTTAATTGTATAAAGTCAGCGGTGTGAAATTAGTATAATATCGGACCAAGCACCGAGGCTTGTGGAACTCCCTCTTCGATGATGGTGGAGAATGCGTTGTCGACTTTGATGCTGAAGAGTTGAATTTAGTATCTTCACTTTTAGACCCGGGATACCCCCCAGTAGAGCATAAGCAGGGGGGCCATGTACCATACGGAATCAAATGCGCGAAAGATCGAACATCACCATTGGACAGTAGTGTTTGTGATTGATGGCACGAGTCAACGCTTATGTTACCCTGATCAGCTATTGGTTCGTTGAATGGCCGCGACGAAATCCCAGCTGATAACAAGGGATGGAGTTAGTGTAGTCGATGTGGGTACACAACCGTTTAAGCAGCAGCCGTTCAAACGCCGGTAGTAGGCTTATATGGTTGTAGTTTCGAGGGATGAGGGGGTACTTTCCACTCTTGTGGATTCCCGCTACCACTGTATGTTTCCACTGTTGTTGGCGCAGAATGGCTTTGAAGATGGTGGCGAGGCGGACTGAAGCCTCAGGTAGAAGATGTTGGAGGGGACGGTTACAAATCTCGTTGCGACCAATACCTTTACGATGGTGAAGGTTCAGCAGACTTCTTGCAACTTCTATGGAGAAGATTTCGTTGATTTGGTGGTCATCATCTGCTTCTGAATAAACTCTCAGCCGACGGTTGAATGGGTTCTGCGTTAGCTTGTGAGGGCCAAAAGTAGGAAGGCGCTGTCTTCGACTGGCGGGTCTTCGTGTTTGAAGCCAGAGTGACCCGTCGTTCCGATGAAGCATGGAGACTCTGGCATCCCACTTCAGATTTCGAAGCTGTGTCAAGGAGGCTTTAATCTCCCTCTGCAGGCGTTTGAGCAGCCTTGCAATCACCGGGTTCCTCGTCAAGTTCTACTCCTTTGCAACCCGGATTTTGTATCTGATTTCAGCCAATAGTTGAGGGGGAAGCTGCGGAATAGGGCAGTCCGGTGTACCATGACGGGAGTCGAAGTGGTAGTAGCCTCTTTGACCGCTGCATCGAATGATTCGAGCGCATCATCGATGTTCGTTGTGGCTGGCGGGTCAATGTATTTGCCCTAAAGAAGATCTTGATACCGCCTCCAGTTGGTCTAATTATAGTTCAGAGTCGGATATTCCAATAGTTACCGCAGTCCGACCTTAACCTCCGCCATAATCGGACAATGGTCAGATGAAAGCCGGTTTAAGCTTGAGGTGACGACGTCGCACTGGGTGTCGTTGGTAATGACGACGTCTAGTACATCAGGCTTGTGACCGTTGCTCGGATAGCGAGTGGGCTCGTCTGGTGCTCACACACACATGTTGTGTGTCTTTGACATACCTCTCGCTGCCACTCCCTCTTCGTTGTTGTGCCTGCTGTTCCAGTCGGTGTGTTTAGCATTGAGATCACCGCCGATCAGGAGTTATCCACCAACAAAGGCCAGGGCCGAAAAGTCGTTCTCATCAAGCTGCCTCCTCTGTGGGAGGGAGGGTGGAAGGTATTGTAACAGGAGATGATCGAAGCAGCTAAGGATAATGGTACTAAATTGTCGGAGTATTAGAGGGAAAGTAGCGGATTTTCACGCCTCAGTTGCGACTAATGATGTCGATATAATACTTGGAACCGAGAGCTGGTTGACGCCTGAAGTTGAATCTAGCGAAGTATTTGGCCCTCATTTCAATGTTTTTCGGAAGGACAGAACTGTCTCAATGGGCGGGGGTGTGTTCGTGGCCGTAAGTAAAACCGTTAATTGCTCTGTCGTAACTGAAACGGAAAATTTTTGCGAGTTAATATGGGTCAAGGTAAAAATTGGCAAAAATTTAAAGTTCATACTCGGGTCATTTTATCGACCTCCGGATTCTGATTTAGCTAACGCGGAATACTTCAGGGAGTCGCTTAATAACATTTACAAAAAATTTCAAGGACATATATTGATCGTGGGTGGTGACTGTAACCTACCGTCGGTTAGGTGGGACACATACACGTTCAGGTTGGGTGGAAGAGATAGGTTGATAACCGAAACGTTCCTAGAATCATTTGCAGAAAGATCTCTTGAACAGATGGTCGAAGAGCCAACACGGTGCCACAAAGATTCCTCGTCCATTCTGGATCTTTTTCTAATTAGCAATCCTGATATTGTAGATAAAGTTTGTATAGAAGACGGTATAAGTGATCACAAGGCGGTTGTGGTAACGTTAAACTCCAGTCTGAGTCTGAAGCATGACAAAGAGAAACTCGTGTTTTGCTTCGATAAGGCAAACGATGCGGGTATGGTTGACCAATTTGCGAAGAATTTTGAAACGTACACGCTAAATACAAATGTTGAGGAACTTTGGTTTAATTTAAAAGAACTAATATGGACCGGTTTAAACAAGTTTGTTCCTAAGAAGTTTATTAAGGTCAGTAATAACTTCCCTTGGTTCAATAGGGAAGTGAAACGTTTGCTCAGGAGGCAAAGGCGTTTACATGCCGCGGTGAAAAAATCGGGGGACTCATCTAATCGTGCTAAATTAGTCCAGTTGCGTGCGGAAGTGCGTAAGGCAATGCGCGATGCGTTTAAAGAATTCCAAGCCAGGAATTTATCCGAAGATCTGATTACTAATCCAAAAAAGTTCTGGTCGTATATCAAAGTAATAAGAGGCTCTCGTAAGGTTATGCCGTCGCTGATTAAAGAAAATGGTGAATTATCAGAAACAAGCGTAGAGAAAGCAGAAATTTTGAATGATATATTTAAAAAGGCTTTCACGATAGAAAACTCAGAGGAGATACCGATATTTAACAATCGTACCGACAAAATTATGAATGATCTCGTTCTTGATGTCGAGGGAATAACTAAACTGCTTATGAATGTAAAAACCAATAAGGCTCCCGGACCAGACGGTATTCCTACAAGATTCTACTCAAGATACGCAAAGGAAATTGCACCATATTTGATGAAATTGTATACCGTCTCTCTGGATCAAGGAAAAATACCAGCCGAATGGAAGACCGCTATCGTAACTCCAGTGTTTAAAAATGGGAATGTTAATGATCCTCAGAATTATAGGCCGATCTCGTTAACTTCAATATTTTGCAGGATTTTAGAACATATCATCTATTCGAATGTCATGCGGTTCTTGGATGAAGGTGAGCTTTTAAATCCAAATCAACATGGATTCAGAAAAGGCCGATGCTGCGAAACACAACTTGCACTTCTAATTCACGACTTGTGCCGAATTATAGATGAGCAATCCCAGGTTGATTTGGTTCTATTAGACTTTAAAAAAGCTTTCGACACTGTGCCTCACACTAGGTTACTTAGGAAACTTCGCGGTTACGGCATATCTAGACAAATATGCGACTGGGTTGCAGACTTCCTGAAGGGCAGAACACAGTGGATAGTTCTCGACGGTGAGCGTTCATCACTTACTGAAGTGGGGTCTGGAGTTCCCCAGGGAAGCGTGTTAGGGCCTCTGTTGTTTCTCATATACATCAATGATCTATGCGACATAATAGGGGGAATGAAAAGATTATTTGCCGATGATGCTATAATTTATCGCGAAATCAAAACCCTGGACGACTGCGCTTTGTTACAAGACGATATTACGAAAATAATTGCGTGGTGTAAAGATTGGCAGTTGGAGTTAAACGCTAAAAAGTGCCAAGTCATGCGTGTGAGTAAAAAGGTGACACCATTTAACTATGAATATACGATTAATGACACTGTCCTTAGAACGGTAGATTCCGCTAAATACCTAGGGGTAACAATTCGTAATAATTTGTCGTGGAATGAGCATATTGAGAATGTAATGGGGAAAGCAAATCGTATACTCCGATTTCTAGGTCGTAATTTAAATCAATGCACTCAGGAAGTTAAATCGATTGTATACAAGTCACTAGTACGTCCTCACTTAGAGTATTGTTGTTCTGTATGGGGTCCCCATCAAAAGGGGTTAATGGAGGCTTTAGAGAAGGTCCAAAGAAGAGCCGCCCGATTCGTGACAGGTATATATAGTTGGAGGTAAAGCGTAAGTGCGATGTTGAAGGAGTTAGGTTGGGAAGACCTGGAACACCGAAGGCGTTGCTCTCGACGGAAGCTAATTGAAAAATTCACGACAGATGTATTTCGGAATGACAGTCAGCAAATATTGCTACCAGCAACATTCATATCTCGAAATGACCGTGAAAATAAGATAAGAGAAATCAGGGCCAGAACCGATTCATTTCTGTACTCATTTTTCCCACGAGCGATTAGGGAATGGAATAGAAAGGATTTACCGGGCGAGTAAACTTAAAATCCGACAGGAGTAGCTTTCGATAAAGCACTCCAGCCATCCTGATCTGGGTTTTCCATGGTTTTCCCAGATCACTCCACGCGAATGCGGGGATGGTTCTTCACAATAGCCCATGGGCGCCTCCTGCCATATCCCTTATAACCCTTCCAAACCATAACCCTTCTCGATAGGTGCTATGCACCCTCCGCCACACACTTTTAGTGAATCGCGGAGTAATGATAATAATAATAATAATAATAATTTTACTTTGGCGGTCGCCACTTCAACACCTTCGGCTTCCATCTGTTGGAGACCTGGTAGGACAATCTCGTCGTGTGGAATGTTTCGTTTTACGTACACCACGACTCCGACGCCAGCGGTGAGTCTGTCTCTGCGTTGGCAGCTGTAGATTACAGCGGCGGCTCGCAAACCATGTTTGAGGAATGTGATAAGAGGCACACTTCGACACTCTGGTCACATCAGATCTCCCTGAATTCGGGCAGTTGGCCATGGTTTCTGTTGGCAGAAGGATAGATAATATATAAGGGGCCGTCTATCCATGGTGGTTGCAATGAGGACACCTTGGGGCAGCCAGAGCATTCGCCAGGGCGCTGGTCATCTTCTCCAGCTGCTCGGTCGGGTTGGACACCATTTTTAATACAGTCTCCAGCATCCTGGTTAGTCTCTCAACGCTCACTTGCCTCAAGGTCTGTTTCACATTGATTTACTCTCTGGTGGGAGGCGTCGTGTAGACCTGTGAATGTTTCAGTATTCTGTTGTGGGGGTGGCTTCACAGGTGGACACTCTGTGCGCAGAAATGCTGGGCTTCCTGGTGAAGTGGTTTGGTCTCTATTGAAATCGATTTCTGTGAAGAACTTTCAGTTTGCCCCCCTCGTAGGATGTCTCTTTTCTGGTTCGCTCTGGGACCCAGGCTTATTTTTGGATCTAGTGCTCGACTCAGATGTTTTCTTCACTTACCTTCATGGGAACTGGTCTTTCCCCTACACAGGAGGACAATCTTACTGATTGTTGTTTCATGTCTGACGGCTTTTCTTGCTCCATTGTCGTTCCTCTCCGCCAGTTGTGTGCCCGTATGAAGGCCAGGCAGCCGTTATAAATAGCTATATGATCGCCCCCGCAATTAGAGCATTTGTCCACCTCGCTGCCTTTGCGGGGTGAATTGTGTGGAGTTGTGCGCCTCCAGCGGACTTTGCACATACAACCTACAGTTTTTGGTTATGTGTCCAAACAGTTGGCAATTATAGCATTGTGGAGGTCTGGTAGATGCGCGTAGCTTTTTGATCTTGACCTTGAGGAGGCAGATGTTGTCCAAACAAAGATGGCCCTGTTTTTCGAGCAGTGGGTTAAGATTACCAAAAACAGTGGCGTAAATACTGTGCTGCCTGGTCACCGACTGGATATTGAACCCCGTCTCGGTGAGCTCATTCTCCAGTTTACTTGTTGGTAGTGTTCTGGGAATACCTCTTTCAGACGAGGCGCTGGCCCCGTGACAAATGTGTTTTATAGGGCATTGGTCTCATGTTGCACCACCGTGGCAGCTGTATAGTCTTCGGCGGCGGGGAATGTGAACTTGATTTTGTCACAGCCTGCAGTCTTGAGGGCGAAGGAGAGCTTTACGACAGTGGCAACTCTGTCGTGTAGGGTCTCGTAGTTTGTTCGAACTGCATGACAACAGGTGGTATTTATGCAGTTCTCTTCTCCTGCTGGCTGAGCTCTTGCTGTAGGGGTTGGAATTTGTTGCTTAGCTCCACCGTCGGTGGGATATGGGTTAGAGGTGTTTATTCGGCAGGACGTCTCAAAAACACGAAGCTCTACTCGTCTGGTTGGTGAGGACACTGCAGGTGATGTTTCTCCTCGTCGTCTGCTCGGTATTACCCACAGGACCATCTGTAGGAGGCCTCTGAGGGGGACGGGGGTGATGATGTGGTCAGGAGGACCGTTAAACACTTCTTCTCCTTGTGTGGCACCTTCGCAAACCGCATGGCTCACTTTATATGGGCTTTTCCAATCTTCTTCAGTTGGGGTTCTCGTGAAGCTGGCTGGGATGCGTGAAGGTACGTCTTCATGTTCCGTGTAGTCTTCCTCCAGATTGTTGTGAGCTGCTGTATACTTGATGGCCGCAGCGCGGTGTCTTCTTCTTCAAAGGCTTCGCCTTGTGGTGAAGGCAAACGTGGAGAATCGAGCTTGAACGACGCGAAATCGCAACGAGCGCCATCAGTTCCAGACAACGTGGCGCGCATAGCCTAGCGGGAGTGTTGCTCTGACCCCTAGGTAGTATGTAAGTTGATGGAGAGT
>JARYHS010013577.1:0-22756 GCA_031002005.1 Vandiemenella viatica | reverse complement strand
AAAATCTTTTTCAGAGTAGCTATTTTAATTGCGTGTATCGCTAGCGGTATACGTCGCTCAGTTGGATATTGCGCCACTACGTCAGTTTTGTCAAGAAATATTACTTTAATCATTTGTAAATGCGCCTGTTAACAACTGCTCTTTAATTATGTAATCTCAGACGCGTTTCCCCATATGGAAAGGGGATCGTCAGTGACTGTAAATGTACATACATGGTGCTGTTAAGAAATTTGCATTATTTGTATACATAATTAACTAAGTACACTTTACTTACAACAATTACGTGTTGGTCGGGAACAGCGTTATTTGCAATTCTGTAGAGCCCGAATTGTTTCTGTAGTTCAACATTGCTCTATTTCACTGTTTTGAAGTGGTCGAACTTTTAAGCTTGTTTTTTTTTTCCACGCTGCTAGTATCTTGTTTATTTACGTGTTCAGTTAGTGCCTACTTAATGTTTTCACTTATGTTAAAATATCTGTGTCTGTTTTCTATTAAAATATCCTCTATGTAATGGTGTCAGTGTGATTTACTGTTGTGCGTATTATCTTCATATCTCATGGTTATTTTTTAATGTTTTTGACAGCGTTTCATTTTTTAAATTAGTCTATTCATTAAGCACTGTTTTCCTTAATGGAACGATTTTGTGACTGCGCCAACTTTTCTGAGCTATAAATAGGTGTTTTGTGTGATTGTTTGTTTTCAGTATTTTCATATTTGATAATACAGAAGATAAATTTAAGACCAAAACGAAACAAGATATTTTCTCTACGAAATTCGTTGTTTCGATCAGTACGTTACACGGTATAGACAATCTTTAATTTTGTGTTTCATCATATTTCAAACTGAGGCTTGTAAGGGAGCATCCGTAAAGTACTTGGCTCAGTCTAGGGGCTGAGGGGTTGGCTGGAAAATTACGCTGAGCTACGTGAGGGGGAGTGGAGGAGTTCCGAACAAGGCCACGTAGCTTTCCATTCATATTATTTGTCACAGTTAAAATTATGTACAGAACACACAACAGCATGTGAATATTTATTTCTGTCTTTTAATTATCTCCGTATGTATTTTACGATAGTCTGACAACAGAAAACCATACAAAATGTCTTCTGGAATAATAGGGGGAAAAGCTACATGCTACGCGGGGGTGGGGGGAGGTAGAAGCAAAAGCCACATCGTGCTACGTGGGGAGATTGGGGGGGGGGGGGGAGGGGTTTCACAGGAGGCAAAAATGGAGCAACGTAGTTAATAGACGCTACCTAACTTGCAGAGAGAGGATAGGGTTAAAACTCCGGCACTGGTCTACCATTTGTATTCCTTGCTGATTTGCCGAGAGTAAGTGTAACCACTTCATTAGAAAAGTAATACGCAAGATAACTCTAATATATACGATGTTTTTACGTCGATTTCTACCGAAGAGTAGTGGTGACTGATACATTCCTGTTGAAGCTCAGCCGTTATGTATCGGTATCAAATTCTCATTAAACTTTTTCTAAACGTTTTGGATAGGATAGTAGTGAGCGTAACCACAGTATTTCCATCAAATTTTATTTTTGTGCTGTCTTGATAATTACAAAATTGATGTACACAGTAGCACTATTCCTGGTTTTCTGTGTAGGGTTGCCACGAATGTTGCAACATGAAAAGGGGATAAAAATTATATCCGCGTTATTTTTAGGTGATGAAGGATTGCTGAGAGAAATGGGGACGATATAATGGAGCAGTTAATGAGGAATGTCCTTGTAATATGTCGAAAGAAACTAGACTGTATGACCTCTTTATCATTAGATACACTGTGCTTTTTTGTGGCAACATGTCCATACTGGATATTTTTGGAAAAGTTTTCTTTGACGTGGCCCCACTGTTTTTTCAGGTAGCTAAAAACTGACAAACAGTTGGTACTACAAGTTTATTCACTTCTGAAAAACTCTGCGTGCAATGTATTGTTCTTGAGATGATGTTACTTTATATCAAGACAAAAAAATTTCAATGTATATATGCCCATGTCATCTTACGGGACCAGTTTGCAGCAGTAGAAAGTCTCTGTGTCACTGGTAACAGTATCCTGTAGGCTGTCTGTAGGAATACTGCCAGCTTGTGGACTTAGCTATTAATGAAGCTGAATGTCTGAAACCCCAACGAGCGTGGTGGGCGAGTGGTAACGCTCTGACCTCGCATTAGGGGGGACGTGGGTTTGAATCCCCATCCTGCCCTCCAGATTTGGGTTTTCCATGGTTTCCCCAAATCACTCCAGGCCAATGCCGGGATGGTTCCTGTAAAAAGGCCATGACCGAATTTCTTGCCGCTTCTTGCCTCAGTCCTTTCCCGCCGCTAATGACTCCGACGTCGACGAGACGTAAAGCCATAAGCAAAAAAAAAAAAAAAAAAAAAAATCTGATACCACTTCCATAGAGATCATCTACCCTTTGATCGGAATGCTCCATCATTAATCCGATCAGCTGTAGCAGCACAAGCTCATCGTAGCAAGCGGTCTATAGATGTACTTCATCCTCTGCGTGGGCAGCGCACGAGACTTAGGTTAAGAAATAATTTCCTGGTAACAAGTAAAACCCTCTATCAGCCCAGATGTTCGAAGCAGTCAAAGTCCCCGGGCTACTGGTGTGACAATTTACATATCTAATGTTGTTACGTTGGTCTAGTTCGATTGAGATGCAGACTGTGAATGTGAGCTGATTGAGAAGACGAACATCTCCAGGTCTGCAGTAATCTTATCGAATTTATTGTTGACGCTATCAGTGTAGTAGGATATTGGAAGTTGTCTATTTAACGGTGCTCCAGCATACTAAAAATAAGATAATTGTTAGTGGTTCGCCGTTGTAAGAATGATTTGATTCTTCCCAACCTGAAAACTTCATCAATGTCATGAGGCATTAGACTTTCGCACTCAAAACTTCTGTACAATGATCAGTGATGTGCCGTGTATAAAACTGTTCACAATAATAAATAATGAAAGGGGTTATCATATTCGACCTGCATTACATACGAGTTTTATCTTCTTCTATATAATTATAAGCTCACCTCGATAGGTATTGACTGGAGAACGGTGACGTCACGCCCCAGAGATATTTTTGAAATTGGAGGTTAAGGGCACAGTTAAATAACTAAGCAACTGCTATGAAATTAATCGCCAGAATACATCCATAAGTTTTCTTTTCGTAGCATTTTATTCTTGGGAAAAAAAATGGAAAAACCTTAGGGCTGAAAAAACGTGGAACTGCGAGTACTTTTCAGTAACATGTCGCTAGTAAAAATAACGTAATAACTTAAATTACTCATGGTCTCTGCTGTAACCACGAATGCCAGTTTTCATTCCGGCCTAGGCAAAATTTCAATTTAACTAAAACTTTTGCTTATATTGCTGTTTAAACACATTATACATTACGGCTTTTTACTTATTTTACTGACTACTTTCGTTAATGGTCTTTGTTCATATTCGCTGTACGTGAGTTGTTACGTTATTTAAAGTGGACATCAGACTAAATATGTTACCGAATCGAGCATTCTGGCAATTCATTTCTTCGGGGTATCTTTACTATTTAATAATTTGGAATCCGTATTAAGTTCTCTGGCCGTTACAGACACTAAGACCAAAGATTATATTATGAATGTTTGCCCAGCCTCAATAAAAAACAACGCGATGCTTTCGAAGAAATTGCGCACTTCCAATAAACAAAAATTCCTCATATTTTGCATAGTGAAGTTTATATTTCAGCAAGTTCGACCTTTGAAACAATGATACAGCACGATCATCACTGTCCGTGTTTAATACGTCTATTAATACTTCTGAGTTCTTCAATGTCGAGAGATATTATTCACTCTGAGGGTGAAACAAAGATCAAGTTCGTATTTCGCCAGATCAGTTCACTCTGTCATAATCTTTTACCCTAGAAACTGGAACTATTCTAGACCCGTGAGGATACGCAAAAACAGTGACGGGCTCACACTAGTTTTAGTATAACTTCCGTCTCATGTCGCTTTGTTGATTAGTCATTGTATTGTAATAGCTTCTCATTAATCACTAGTGGTATTTTATGCAGCTTTCTACATTTAACACCTTTTACCCGTTCACATAATTCAACGACCTACCACATGAATGTGAGTTACTATAATTCTTTTGTCTCCTACTCACACTCCGTACCAACACAGGCATTCAAGATAACGCGGATTTGATACCCGGTCCAATCACCCAGATTCCGTTTATCATAGTAACCCCTAAAACTCTGCAGGCAAATGCTGGGATGAGTCCTCCAAAAATAAAAAACCATGTCCTTTTTTTTTCGAGTTCCGTGCTCTCTCCTATCCCATTCGTATCTTCTCCCAGCTCTAAAGATCCAGACGTCTACGAAACTTAAAACCAAAGGCAAGAAACAGACTAAGTTATTACTGGCTTGTTAACAAACTTCACCACAATACCAAGCATGGTTGATGAGCCCCTAACGCTCTAGCCTCGTATTCGGGAGGACGCAGGTTCAAATCGTCGTCCAGTCATGAAGAGTTCGGTTTTACAAGGTTCCCGAAATCACTGCAGGCGAATTTACGGATGGTTCCTTCAAAATCCATAGCCAAATTCCTTCCAGTCCCTAGCGCCCAGCCTCTAGTGATGTAAAGCCTTAAGCATAAAAGAAACACCAGAATGCTGCTTTTAACCAAATAAATGTCTCAAATGTTTTGCGATCAGCTTTACTCTTCTTAGGAGCATCATTGTTACTATTCTCAATATTTCCTCCCTAGCCGTCGCCTGAGATCTAATACATCCAGTACAGCTTTCAGATAAATTCAAAGCTGAGTAAAGTATCTTTAATTAAATGCGTGTTTGATTTCGTAAATGTTTTTCTGTCTTCCAGAAGTATTTCTTGGTCATTGCAATTTACATTTTACATCTACTGATGGTTGTTTTGCTACTCAAGCGGTGAAATACAAATACATCACTAAAGTGTGTGCCATAATCACTGTCCCAGATGTAAGCGATTACATTAGATTGCATCACTTGTAGTGTAACCGAAGGCTATGGTATATATTCTAATGATTGAGTTCTACACTATCGACTTTCCTACCTTGCTGATCAAGCTCCGAATATTGATATGTCTTCTCCATTTGGGGCTGACCTCGTGTGGAACATCAGACACCGTCACAGTGGTTCAGAGATCTCGGCCCTTTGTTATTTATTGTTTTATGTTATACTGTCTACCGAACAAATACGTACTTTATTGATACATAAATGCTACCAAAACAATTTAATGTTTGTTGTTTTATTAACTTTCCGAACGCGTTTTACTTCTTTTGTCGAAGCATCTTCAGCGGTTTCTCCTGTTAATTGCGTATGTACAAGGTACAAAGTGGTTATGTTGCTACATTTATTTTGTACATTGGAATTTTTATATAAATTATACTTACATTTTTCGTTCTGTTGTATAAATAAAGGCGGTATACCATAGCCCAAATCCTTAAAATAGGTACTTTTTTTTTAGTGAAATACTTCACTATTATAATGAATATTTAATCGCCGAATTGCTCAGCAGCTATTTTAGACTTTTCCACGTATATTCTTTGCAAGTCTGTGTGACAAATTTTTTAACGCTTATTATCGTTTACCGCCAAAGTCAACGACGCTCTTTAAACGTAGACCAAAGTAATTTTGTTCTTTATCTTTCCCTTTTTAAGTCTTCTAATGACTGTCATTTCAATTTGTTTTATTTTAAATCCATAATATCTTAATGTTACATTGTATATGAATACACACTCTTTGTACTCAGACAGCCTTGTAATATACAATGCGTGTAAGAGGTATTTGTCTCGACTGTGCTTTACAAATAAATCTGATAACTTCCATGAGCAAAAAAATTATACTTTTGATGCTAGTATCATCTAAGCAAGTGGTTCGTTGGCTAATCGCTTCCCGTTATTTAATGACTATTTCCCCCTTAAATTCGTTGATAGTATTTTTTAGCGTGGATATGAAAAATATGTGGAAATGAAATGATTGTCCTGATATGGGGAATGTGTCATAATGAGCACTGTTGCCTGTGATTTTCTTCGCTTGGTATAATCGATAAGTTTGGCGTGTTCTGAGCTTGCCACAATTGCCTGGCCCAGATTTTGGTCTGTGTTTCAGCGCCGTTACCAATAGCGATATCCTCTTCCTAGAGGCATCATCCCACGGTAGCCTCAAGACACTAATAAACATGCTACATGCCCCTTGCTCGAGGAATTAATTCCTTAAGAAAAATTCTTCCGTTTACACTGGGGGAAAAAAAAAAAAAAAAAAAAAAAAAAAAAAAAAAAAAAAAAAAAAAAAAAAAAACCCTTGCACAGAATGCAGTGCATGTCTTTTGCAGGATGTAGGTTCACTTTGTAGGAGTTTCACTAAGGACGTTAGATTGGTGATAGTGTGTGCTGCGGGGAGTAGTATTAATAGGAACGCGGTTAGAGTATTCAGAGTGACCTGAGGAAAGTGGTGAAGGAGGCGCAGCATACCAGGATTGAGCTCATGCAGGTCCTAAGTCGCCATGACCGGCCACGGTTGAACTACGCAGTTAGGCGGGTAAACGTGGAAACGGAGGTGCTTCTTGGGAGAGGCATTATTTCAGTCTTGGGGGTTATACCTGTGGACACCATTGGTAGGTGGGGTTTCACTTGGATTGGCCTACATCTAAAGAGAAGGGGCAAGGAGAAAATTTCTGAGGTGTTATCTGAAACTGTAAGGGAGCCCACTTCCAGTGATGATCGGGTCAGGACTTTGCCTTTTTTGCGTTACGGGCTGATGGTGAAGGGATGAAGATAGATGATCAAAAGGATACTATTATAGATCCACTATAGGGGTAAAAAATGTTAAAGAAATAGATGAAGCTGTTGAAAAAATAACTGACGGGGACAAAAGTTGGAAGACGAAGGTTAATGGTGAAAATATCACAAATCCTGGTGAACTGTAAAAGTATAATGAAGAAAGTAATAAAATTTTCGAAGTTAGTAGACACAAATCAAAATAATTATGGAGGTAAAGTCTTGGTTAAAAGAAGTAGACAGTGAGGTTTTTTCGCGATGGTTACAGAGTTTACCGCGGAGATAGAGGGGCAATTGGGGATGGGTATTTATACTGATAATCAAAGATTGCTACAGTTACTGGTGTTTACAGATCATGACAGTGAATTACTTGGGGTAGATATCTGGGATGATAAAAAAGAAAAAAATAATTAGGGTATTGCTGATTTTCCTATTGCGAGCACAAGTGTTGCAGTTGAGGCTTTTAGGAAGAAACAATTTAGTTTCTTTGTAAGAGCCTAAACTTCTAACTCAGAATTCAAACCTGAGAATAGAATGGTCATTATTGGTGGGGATTTAAATTTATCACTTGTCAAGTGGGTAGGAAATAAGATTAATAACACAAGCAAACAGAGATTTGCAAACGCGTTGCTAAGGGAAGGAGGTTTTACACAATTGATTGGGCAAAAAACAAGGGGATGAAACTTGTTAGATATCTTCCTAATAAAACCCAATGATAACATTGTTGGGTGTGTAGTAACTGAAGGAATAAGTGATGATGAAACAGTTCTAATGGATATTGGAGAATTCAGTAAACCAGTGGCCAAAATTGAAGGGTGAAATAAGTACCATTATAAAAAGATTTCGAGATATTTCAAGGAAGGTTTCAGCAAATGGAAGGATAGCACAAGTACAGTGAAGTCAAGGAGGGAAGATAATTTGATGATTGTGATTGTGTAACTGTATGTTTCTGATACGAAATAAATAAATAAGGAGGGAAGAGTTGAAGTAGGTCGTTATAAAGGGCGAAGAAATAGTTATTTCAAAACGTAAAATAAAGAGAACAGTACTTAGCTACTTATATTATAACTAGCATCAAAACCCGTCAAAAGATGACAGGTTGAACAGTGTGTTCTGGCAAGTCTTTTCTTCACAATTGCTTAACTAATTATAATGGTTATAAAATAAAGTTCAATGCACTTCCTCGTGCCTTGCGCTGTAACAAAAAGTTTCAGTTTCATGCTGGTCTGCGATACATTTTCAACCTAACCACAACTTCCACTAATATTGTCGTTCCAAAATAACAACTTATATCACTCGCGTATGAATACATTCAATCGCCCATACTTTTAATTTCCTTTGGAAATTCATTTCTTTTAGTTTACAATAACAGTGGCACAGAATATTGCGGAAACATCTGCATCGAATATAAATGCCTTGTAAGTCAGTCTAAAATAATGAGGCTGCTGTGTAAACCGCCGCCAGTAGAAAAAAAAAACTATTCTTTTGGGCCGAAAATATGGTTAGCTTATTCCCTAGGCGTTATTTTTAAGAACAAGTGTATGCGAAGTCGTAAAAAAAAAAGAATAAGATATGTAACCATATCTTACCACGCGCAAAAAGCCACGGGGGGGGGGGGGGGGGGTTCACAGGAGGCCAAAATGGAGCTACGTGGTTTATGGAAGCTCCCTAAGGAGAAGAGCATCCTATTTTTACGCTGTATTCAGTGTAGAAGTTACTGGAACAAAGTAACAATATAACCTAAGGATAACCAAAAACGCTTAAAGAATTTAAAGTTGAAATTAGTTGTGGGCTAAAGTAGGCGGCTACTAGAGAGGGGAAAGAATGGGAGTGAAGTGAAATTGCTATCGAAGCCGCGTGCTCCATCGAAATTAAATTAAAATTACAGATAACGATTGTTGATTTTAGTTGATCAATAAATCCCAGAAGAATTATTGATAACTTGTTGGCAGTAAAACCAAATACTTAAACTCAAGGGAAGGCATACAAGTATTGTATGTGTGTAGACTGTTTGGTTTGATAACGTCATTTCTCTCGTTAAAGCACTCCACTTTTATTCTCCTTACGAAATAGGAGCCGAGATTTTAAGATGGCTACTTTTACGGTTATCTCAAGTCTTCTAAAAATTAATGATTTTATTTAAAATCACTCGCAGACTTGTGTTGCTATTGTTGGTTGTTGTTAGGGCCTGTAGTTATCGTAATCACTAGCGTCCGTTATTATTGGTTTTCGTGCTTTAGTTATGGTATTCTGTACTTCTTTTGACTTTACAAGACATTTTGGTTTTTAACATTTTTCTGTAGTAGTACATTAAAGCTCAGTGAAATTACATTTAAGTTTCCGGAAATGAATTTAGTTTTAGCCATTCCTGATTGTTTTCTGTTTTTTTTTTTTTTAATCTCAATAAAATCCAGAAACCATTACCCATCAAGATTCTACGTGCATATATGTGAACGAACGGTCTCTAACAAAGTTGCTGACGCACTCTGAATTCCATTATCTTCATGTGAAAGAGGGTCTTACTGTTTTCCATTCGCGAACGTGGAATATTTTCTGTTCAAGGATCTTGGTAAAACTTTTGTAACTATTTTCGTCATTATGTTTTTCATTTTTACAGTCTGACATTCATGATATCTCGAAGCATCAATGTCATTACTCATTACATCTAACATTTAGTCATACCGCGAAGATATTCACAAGCATTTTCAAGATTACACCTTTCAAAGAATTCCATGTTTAATCAGTTTGCGGCTACGTGCATAAACAGCGGCATTTTTCGCTTGCAGCCTATAAACGTTGTAAGAAAATTGTCAATACACTTTCAGATCAGGGTGTGAGTTGTCAGATGATTATTAAACATGCAGAACAGAGGGTATGACTTCTTGACAGTGGTAATTTCTATTTTCAAAAGATAATTACAACAAACAGTAAGGAAATGAAAGTCTAATACAAATTCAGATCGATTCCGGAAAGGCGTTTGTTTTATATAATCGATTTATTGAACCGTTTAACATTTTATTTTTTATTTTTTTAGTGACGAGAACGTTCTTTTAACAGACTGTGATGTACCATGCTATTGTTTGAAGATTAGGCATCAAACTAAAGGTAGCTCCAGAGATAATTAGATCGCCTTCCGTCCATCTCGAAAACCTTAAAGTGAAACTTGTTATATACCAAATTACTGCGTTGTCGTGTCAGTGCGCCGCTACCCACACTGAAAATTCCTTTTGTTGGTGGGAGCAGGAGAGCGAGCGAGTTAAGGAATGCAGTATTTACAGCTCGGCTGGGCGCTGCACGCCGTGATGTTGGCAGGCATGCTGCGGGCTATAGCGGAAGTCGAACATTCCAGTGGCAGGCTCCCACTGGAATGTGGCGCCACCAGCTCGCATTCCTTCCTTCCGCACTCGCTAAATGCACTCTGCCGAGTTCAACGGCCTCTTTTGACGTATTGGCTAGCCGCCACCAATTTTAATAAATATGCCTCCAAACAGTGGCGGCTGTACCTTAAGTGCGCTCGTGCGCTGAACCACCAATCCAAAAGATTTAAAAATGACAAAATATTAAGTACCTACTTCATCTTTATTTTTATATTACCATTTTAATATTTATTTTTAAACATACAAAAACAAAAACGTATAAAAAATTAAATCTCCAATTATGGTGAAACAGTTTGAGCGCTTTACTAAACTATTAAGACTTATTTTCCTGTAAAGACAAATTCTCGTGCGCTTCGGCGAGTGCACGAGGACTGCTAATACAACTTGTAGGTGTACGAGTTAATACGCCTGACGCGTGAAACAAAAGATAGTTCATAGAAACGTATGGAGTAATGAGTCAGTTGTCGAGCGCCGCACGAGCAAACCGAGGATTGCCGAGAGCACCCGATGTTTGACGAATTGGCTGGCTGGGTGCGCGAGGCGACGGCAGCAATGATTGACATCTCGTTATTAGACTATCAGTATAGTTTCACTGTATGTGTGACGCGCTAATAATTGTTTATTTATATTACCGTAAATAATTGTTTTTAGTTTTTGTTTCGATTTTTTTCGAGAACTTTTATTCTATACTGTGTATGGTGTTAGTGAAAATGAGCATAAACATTGATTATATTAAAGAAAATAACAGAACTATTCAAAATAAAGTGAACATAAAATTGGCCGGACCGCCAGGCCCTTTTTAAATTTAAAACAAGAGTGCAAATCGAAAAATAAAGCATTTACACGAAGTTTTTAAAAGTGAAATGTATGATAGAAAGAAATGGTTGTGTGGATGTGAGCGTCTTAATGCATTCTTTTGTTTTCCTTGCATTATTTTTGGCGGAGAATCGATTTGGACAGAAACAGGAATCAAGGATTTGACGCATTTGAGTGAAAAAATAAAAAAAAACATGATTCTTCGCAAGTACACCTACAAAATGTAATGAGTTTGTCTGTGTTAGGCACGGTCGACATTCGTAATCAGCTAGATTCTGTGTATAGAAGCAATATCCAAAAGTATAATGAACAAGTTGATAAAAACAGGTATATTTTATCACGTCTTATCGATTGTGTCAAGTTTTGTGGTGCACCACCAGCCGCCACTGCCTCCAAAGAACCTAAGCATCAGACACAGTAATGGCAGGATTTTTTAACTATCTAAAATCTTTATCTTATCTTAAATGTTAGAAATATTCCATCCTGATAATAAGCACAGTTTTTAATGGAGTTTGTGTATTAAGACAGTCCTCATTGGTTCAGATTATCTGACAGATAAAAATGTTGAAAGGTAAGTGTAACTTTTATAGAAAACTGAAAAATATCGGAGTTAAAAGAGAAACAAGAACAGAATATTCTGTAGAATTTCTATGTTACATTTCACCTCCGGCACTAAGATCAGAAGCTCTCCTTAAGGTCTGGAAACCCTCAGCTGCCTGTGTAACAAGACATTACTCAATCAAAACACCAACTTTTGAAATCAAGGAAAATACAGTAGTCACCCTTACATAGTTCTCCTTCATCAACAAGCTGTGGATAACTCAGTGGGAGTCATCGGTAGCCAACAAAAATTCAGTTCACGACCCTTCAGTACGGTTACAAGTATTGGATCTCCCCAGACGACAATGAAGAATCATCAATTGGATTCGAACAGTAAAAGGCAGAGGCGGGCGGCTACTTATTACCCAAATGGAGCTGGTCAGTTCGACAAATTGTGACAGTGGAGCTACCTTACAGACACATCATTTCTGACTGTCCTCTTCGAACATAAAAGGGAACAATAGCGGAAATACGCGATGCGTCGATCAGTGCAGTTGATTGTATAAAATGGTTAGATCTTGAGAGATGGAATTTTACCAGCTTGAGACATGCACATTTGCATCTTGTTGAATATCATATGATGAATAAATACTTCGCTATACTTATTGCAATACGCACTTTGGAAGATTTCTCATATTTTTTAAGCAGTATGTACTATTTGAAAGTTTATAACTGAAATGTTATGTACATCCGCTTATTAGATGTCAAAGTGTTTCTTCTGCTGAAAGATGCTTTCCGCAGATACTGAAGTTATTGTTACTTTAGAAGTACCAATTCTTTTATTCAGAGTGGTAACGCAAGATCTAATCCCCGTCCGGCCATACAGATTTCGGTTTTACAAGGTTTCCCGAAATCACTCCAGACGAATGCTGGAATGGTTTCTCTGAAAGCCCATGGCCGAATTTCCTCCCATTCATTGGCCCCAGTCCTTTCCCGCCTAAAAAATGACTTTAAAGTCGACTGGGCTAAAAGCTATAATAAACTTTTATTCAGATGTTTAAAAAATAATATAGTCGTGTAATAATTTATCAGCATCTAAACGTAGACCAATTGTTAGGAAGATGATAATTTTTAAAGTTTCGCACTGTCTCTTCTAATTTCCTTATCTCAAAATATATTAGGAAATTTGATACTGTTTGTGCCGGTATGTTGATTTGTCAGATGTGTCGAGTGATATAACTCTGACCTCGCATTCGTGAGGACACGGATTTGAATCTCCGACCATCCTATTTCTCCAGATCACTCCAGGCGGATACCGGAACGGTTCCTTTAAAAGGCCATGGCCGAATTGCTTCCCATTCCTTGTACCAAGCCCTTCCCACTTCTAAAGACCTTGACGTCGACAGGAGGTAAAACAGAAGCAAAAAAATATCAGTTTCCAAAGAGGGGGGGGGGGAAATTATGTTAAATCCTGGTATCTTTCACGTCGCATTTGGACAACCAGTCGGCAATGTTTGATACGTTGGGCTTTTAGAAACAGCAGCTGATTTTCAGGCAATGTACAATGTGCGTAAAAATATATAAAACAACTGATACGTTACTCCAACAAGCTAAGCTTTGAAATGTCGGCCATTTTTTGAGAATAGATTAGGATGAAAGAAGGTGTATACCCTATACAACACAGTCGTGGCATAAAAAATTCGAAATAATACCGCTTCTAATGATTTACTCACTCCGAAAAATGGGAACATGTTTCGCCGAACAATAGATAGTGGATTTCGCGACTGATAGTGACAGGTAACCTGATAGTTGTTTCTTTATTTTAACTTGTTTCTGTAATGTCATTGGTACATTTAAGGAGCGAAAGAGCTAGTTACAACCGACGTCTGGTGAAATTAATTTGTTCAGCAGATCAGCACAATTCCCATTAGCATAACTATCCTCAATAAAACTGCATTTTGCGTTACAGTTTAACCAGGGAAATGTTGACACCACCTACGGGGGATGGGAGATTAGTCTTTAATTCGCCTGGTTTCCGAAGTAATATGGGGAATTGATAGGTGTCGTAGGATGGAGCTCAGGGGTTAGTTGTGTGCGCACTCACTTGCCTGCATCGGGAGGAAGACGTTGACCAAATACGGTTCCGGAATGCGGACCCAGCAGCTGAGCTGCGCTGTCTGCTGCTTATTACGTACTGTAACCGTCACATTTACATGTTTTTGTATTTGATAACTGAGTTTAATGGTACTCTTCTTCAAGGAATTTCAAAAGTTTGCAACAGTTTTCATTAGCTACGTATGTAGCTTATATTAACGCCTCTTACTAATTGTTGGTTCTGAAATTGTTTGATTGGAAGTATTTGTTAGTTTAAAATCACTGTTACCTATTTGAAAGTACAGCTTTTCATCTATTTTGTGCTGCAGATTTTTTCTCTAATTTTCCACTGTTTTAGAAAAAAATGTGATATTAATTACTGTAGTAGGGACGACTACATTAATTTTCGGGGATTTGTATTTGAAAGATATTAGATACTTTGTATCCTTGGACTAAGGCTGCTACGTGTAGACGCACTTAGATATGATCGCTCTGTATACTTGGCTTGCTGTTATTTCGACGAAAGTCAGATAGTGGCAGTGCCATAAATGATTGCAGCAGATATGATTGGGACGACCCTGCAATGGCAACCGTGCTGACACATTCTACCGCGCTTGCTTTGACACCTACATGTATTATTAACTTGGGATATTCAGATCTCGCATACGGGGATGGGCTTACATATTTGGCTAGGAACACTTGTTAACTCCATGGTCCAATCGTCAACAGGAATTTTGTGGGTGTTAGGACAATTCTAGAAGTGAATTCTAGAAATTAGGAGCTCCAGTTTAAAACGTGTTATAGTACCGTCACTGAATTATAACATTGTAAGCGGAAGAAATACATTACTGAAGGTTTGATCCAGTGTGTGAAACAAGCCATACGCAAGACTGCTAAACTAAGATTTTGGCTCATGTCGCCATGGATCTGATGTCACAATCCCTTCCTGCCAGTAACTAACAGAGGAGGACAAATCTGCGACCATTGATTACGGTAGTACAGAGTATTGATCCCAAGATGGGAGGCAAATGAAGGAGCTGGTTAAGAGATTGTAATGCATCTCTGGTTATCGTGGCTGCAAATTTCTCGATTTCTTAATTTTTGCCGTAGGGTTGAGAAGTGAAGAGTCTTTTGAATCTGCCAGGTGACCGTTATACACGAAAATGAGCTATACGGATTAGCGTAGATATGACCTGAACCGTCTACGAAACTCGGTAATGTAAAATCTTCTTAGTCATATTGTAAAATTAAATTGTTTATATCATCCTTCATTACTTTATTGTTGCTTTACATTAAGAAATACAATTCTCAGTTTCATCCAAACTTCGCCGTACTACACACGATCTCTGCTTCTCATCTTTCTTCTCACGTCAAAGATCTTCCTCCTGCACTGTTTATTCCAGAGATTTTCATGTACATTGTTCATTCGGTAACGGCGCATGGATTTCTTTGACACAATATTAATAACAAGATAAAAATAACAATATATAAAACACTTTTAACACCATACACACATAATCAGCCTAACATTAATCAAATACAAAATAATGAATCGGAAATACCACTATCAATACGCTTCCCATTGAAATAATATAAAAAACATTAATTATTAATTATTTAAAAACTAAGATGCTGTGTAATCTTACACATCCCCTCGGCTATTTGTCACCAAAATTTGAATTTTGTCAAATTTTGTGTGATTTAACATCACACCACTCACCCATACATACATTTTCAGCCATAGTTACATTCATTCACACCCCCGGTATAAGTTCAGATCACATATATTTTTTTTTTATCCCAACAATTCCTCTGATTCAATATTCTCATGTGTCACTCCCTCTTCATTTTCACTTTCCCTATCGTTGCATCTTCCTTGCACTCTCTGCCACCTTTCTTCCACTCGGACCTCACAATGTTGTGGCCCTCGTGGTACATATCGAGCCCTTTCTTCCTCTTCACCCCGTCTCTGGTTGATTCCTCCTTCTCATCTTTTCCCACTGTTTCATTCTTTATTAGCCCACATTTTACCTCATTTTCGTCTTCATCTTCTTCCTTACTCGCCACTCCGTCCAAAGGAAATCCGTATTCTCGCTCCTCTTCTTCACCGCTGGTCTCTTCTTCCCTTGCCTCCGCATCTTCAGTTTCTTCTTCGATTTCATGTGTTTCCAATTCGTGACTTCCTTCATCCTTATATGTGAAAGCAAAAGGCATTTCACTTTTCCATCTTGCTTCATCATTTACCTTCTGGTCGTCATTTTCCCATTCGTTCATTCTCGCAAATCCAATTATTTCTCTATGTTCTACTTCCCTCCTATCAACATTGTTATCTTCTATCTGCTCCAAACACTGCCACCATTTCAATGGTACGCTGTTGTCAGACAATACGTTCAATTTCTCGTCAAACTCCCGCCGATCTTCACTGTCCTTTTCTCTTCTGTCTTCTTCAATCTCCATTCCTAGCTTTTCTTTGCATGTTCTCATCACTTGCTTTAACCTGCTTTCTGCTTCCTCTTCTGCTTCTTTGTCCACCGCTTTGTCACAATTTCCTCCCCTTCTCCACTCCTGCATCAATTGCTGTTGATTCTGATTTATTTTCTGCATTTCTCGCTTCGCTTCCATCTGTTCTTGAATAATCATAGCCAACATTTCTTTTACGGACTTACTCTTTTCGTTGCATAGATTCTTCTCCGCGATGCCAGTTGTTGAATCATCATGAACGGTAGCAGCATTACAATCCAGTGCGGTAACTGCCCGCTCCTCAGCTACTTCCAAATCTTTTCCATCCATTCTTATTTTAAAATTTTCGTCACTTCCTTTCCGAAGATTACAGGTTTCTTTTATTATCGAGCTAAATAATTAGCTCTGCGTCACGGTCACAGTCGCCACGTGTAAAATTATTTTTTTTTATATCATCCTTCATTATTTTATTGTTGCTTTACATTAAGAAATACAATTCTCAGTTTCATCCAAACTTCGCCGTACTACACACGATCTCTGCTTCTCATCTTTTTCTCACGTCAAAGATGTTCCTCCTGCACTGTTTATTCCAGAGATTTTCATGTACATTGTTCATTCGGTAACGGCGCATGGATTTCTTTGACACAATATTAATAACATGATAAAAATAACAATATATAAAACACTTTTAACACCATACACACATAATCAGCCTAACATTAATCAAATACAAAATAATGAATCGGAAATACCACTATCAATACGCTTCCCATTGAAATAATATAAAAAAAATTATTAATTATTTAAAAACTAAGTTGCTGTGTATTCTTACAATATGCAGAAGCGTTTGCACTAAACGGCTTGTTCTAGGAATAGTAATTACAATTTTAAATGCGGGTATCTTATTGGATACAGAATATTTTTCGAAACTGAATATGAATTATGTGTATACAAAAATTAATGGTAATTTTACTGACAACCATAAATCTTTCGGGATTATGTCTTTATGGCCAAATGTAGACACATCGTGTGTGATGTGGCAATTTATAAACTCTTATTTCCTTTGATAACGTAAAAAAATTATTTGGTTGGTGGCGACAAATCAATCGCTGTAATTCCACACTTCTTTTGGTTACGGCTTTACGCCTTGTCAACCCCGATGTCGTTAGTGGTGGGATAGGAAGTAGTGGGATAAGGGGGAGCAGCGCCATCAAAGGGATTCTAGGGGTCGGGGCGCGTGACCTAATTACCATAAATCATCAACACCTGTCATCAAGCTGTCAACAAGGCCATTAATCATGTCATAATCTGTCAGAAAATCCATTAATCATCTGGACCACCCACGTCACAGCTGAACCCCAACCCAAAGGGGTCGCCGCCTGGTACTGAATCGTCTTAATGGTGTCGTAAATGGGAATAATATGTAAATAACCACGTGCCACGCAGGTGTGCGCCTCTGAAAGGCCACGTGCCACTTCTTATGGACAGCGGGTCGACGCCAACTTGTGCTCAGTTTGTGGTCATTCCCGCCCCCGCCCCCGTTGCAGCGGACGCAGGTGTGCGCCTGGCCACGTGCCACTTCTTATGGACAGCGGGCGGCGCCAACTTGTGGTCATTCCCGCAGCGGACGCAGGTGCGCGCCTCTGCCACGTGCCACGCAGGTGTGCGCTCAAGTCGCCGTGCACGTGTACTGTGGACGCAGGTGCGCTCTAGTCATAATTCGTCTAAATGTCACGCGGTCAGGGTACTAAACCTCAATTACATGGTCTTACGCTCGAAATGCAGTATAATATTCACTTTTTATTTTAATTGGTTCAATATTAGGGGTGTGACGTATCGATTAATATCTACATTTTCTCACTATTATAATGCCGTTTATTTCATTTAATTCCGAGTACTGGTTCCAAAGATACGATTTCTTAGAGTTAACCGAGATTTTTTTTTATTAAATCTTCGTTCCTACATCTCATTAGGAGGCGAGACGCGAGGGTGGATCCCGCCGCCAACACATAAAAAACTGGCATGGGTGTCATCCCACGGCAGATTGCGGAGAGGTAAAAAAAACACCTTCTAAGAAACTCGTCTCCCTACACCAGACGTTTTAAAAATCGCTTTGTCAGTCTAATTCATATGCACTACGATCTGGAGTGTAATGTACGGTGTCCCACGATCACAGTCCACATTAACATCGTGTTAGCTTAGGTTAAAGCGCGCGCGCTTTAACCTAAGCTAACACGATGCCTACCCTAAATCATCTACAATAACCTCAGTTACTGCTAGGGTGTCATGCACCCTCGTTACCGCTATACCCGAGAAAATGGTGAGCATAACTGTAACACTCGATGGAGATTTAAGCTAAAGCCGCCTCGAGAATGTGAACTACGTTAGGATTTCCACGTCTCAACAATGTCATGAGCACAACACTGTGACAACTAGTGCACGTGGCTATAACACCACCCTAACTTATTGCCGTGGTCTAACACTATATAACAAACTACAGTTCACCTATATTTTTTTTTTTTTTTTTTTTTTTTTTTTTTTTTTTTTTTTTTTTTTTTTAGTTCAATGGGTTTATTGAAACCTTATAACATTACAACATTTCCACATACAAGATTAAAGTTTCATTATACACTCTACGTTACAGAAACATCAATATGAGTACTCTGGTCAAATGAAGGGGCTATATGCATCATCAAGATTGGTCACGGAGAAGAAGTCCATCCAGATATGCTCCGAAGTGGCGTTTGTACCTCGTTGATTTTTTTAAATTCCAAAGTGTTATTTTAAGTGTGGATAAATAATCATCTAGATCCTTAGGTTTTTTTATTAGAATATTGTAGACTGCTTGTCCTAAAACCCAGACCAGTGAGTTATGTTTTTCCGGTGGCATGGTCTTGATGTCTGGTCGTATTAGAATCTCGCATGTAACCTCAGATGGAGAAGTACATAATAGAGTTGCCGTTGCATGCTTCGTCCAATTCCAGATATGTGCAGCCTTTCCACAAGTAAAACGATGAATTAGTGTGTCAGTATTCCCACATGTATCACATCTATCTGTAGATTTCATATGGATTCGAAATAATCTCACATTTGTAGGTACAGTGTTATTGACAACTTTGTACCACACGGCTTGAATTTCGGATGATAGAACTTTAAGAAATATATTAGACCATACGTTTCGCCAATTTGTGTCTGCGAATTTTGATTCAACAATGTTTTTGCGTCCTTCAGATGTCAAGGTTTTGTATAGATCTTTGGTTGTTACAGGAAGTTTATCCTTTCGGGCTGCTGTAATATAACTTAGTTCTTGATAATAGAATCTTATATATTCGAAGGTCTTGTCAATAAGAGCTATATTCACAGGCGGATCTATACTGGGTGGTTTATAGTAATTGATAATTTGTGACGTTATGGTGTTTTTATTTCTCTGGACGTTATTCATAGCTCGTAAGAAAATAGCCTTTGCTTTGCAGCTAGCGTCCATTAGACCCAAACCACCTCTTGTTGTTGGTAGTGTCAGTGTTTGAAAATTGACTTTAAATAATTCGCCCTGACATAAGAACCAAGATATGGCACGTTGAACATTCTGAATTATTTCCCTGGGAGGCGGAAGCACTTGCGCTATGTAATTTAGTTTCCCAAGTACAGCCACGTTAATTAGTCTTGATTTTTGAATTGCGTTAATTTGTTTGCTTCTATGAAGTTGTAATGTTCCCCTGGTACTATTCAAAACATTGCGCCAGTTAACTGTGCACATTTTACGAAGGTCAGCTTCCAAAACTACGCCCAGTGATTTGTGCGTATATACTTGTTTCAAATCCTGCATATCTGTGGTAATTTGGATTCCCGCTCCAATATGAAGGATCGCTGATTTAGTCATGTTAATTACAGCGCCACTTGCAGTGCTGAATAAATTTAATTGATCTCGAATTATATCCAAGTCTTCGTCATTGGTAATGTAAAAACCTATATCATCGGCATAAGCCCTGCCTGTGTAACTTTTCCCTTGGTAAGTTATTCCATTGGTCAGGTTATAAATTGACCGCAGTAAGGGTTCAGTGTAAAATGCGAAAAGAATCATTGAAAGTGGACATCCTTGTCTTACTCCTCGTCCCATAATTAAAAATTTCGACAAAAAAACCGTTAGTTGAAATTCTTGTTTTTGCGTTAGTTATTAATTTTCTGATAGCAGAAACAAAAAGCTGTGGTATACCCAGTTTTTTCATGGTTTCTAACAGAAATCCATGATCGACACGATCAAATGCCTTGTCAAAGTCCAGGAAGAAAATTCCCGCCTTTAGTTTTGAATGCGCTGCCAAGGCTATCACATCTCTATATTCTAATAGAGCCTGTTGAATGCCACGGTCTGGTATAAATCCTGATTGGTAAGGACCAAAAATTTTCGATAAAAAAGGAACTATTCTTCTTTTAAGAATGCGTACCAAAATCTTATAATCAGAATTTAGAAGAGTAATTGGTCTCAGTTTCGTTAAATCATTAGTGATAGGTGTTTTGGGGGATTAGTACCAGAACACCTTCCCTGAAAGCATCAGGTAAATTATCGAGGTACCAGATTTCATTAAAAATTTCGATCATTTTTCTCGAAATTATCTTCCAATAACACCTATAGAATTCAAGAGGGAGACCGTCGATTCCGGTGATTTCCGTAATTTCCCGTCCATCAGAGCAAGTTCTGCCTCTTCGAGTGTGATACGACCAGATAAGCTTTCTCTTTCAATGTTGCTTAGTGAAATAATAGGAAATTTAGTATTGCATTTATAGCTTCACGTTTAGATGGTATAGTTTTGTAGAAATTTGAAAAGTGATTCCAGATGGCTAATGAGATAGCATTTTGGTTGATAACGCTAACACCCTCCGAAGATGTGATCTTTGTGATAAGTTGTGATTTCTTTCTTTTTGTCGCTTTAATTAAGTGATAAAGAGAGGCTTTTTCCCCTTCAATCACATCGACAGTGTCAGTATTAGATAATAGGGTTTCCATTTTTGACGCTTGGAGCTTTGTTATTTTCGCTTTGAATTTTTTTATCATCACCAAATCTTGAACGGTGTGGTTTTCTTTATTATATAATTCTCTCAGACCCCTGAAATAATAATTCCATGGTGTGATTTAACAAAAGATTTTTCATACGAGAATATGCCATGATCGTTTGTCCTGATTTTGGGTTTGGCATATGAAAGCCACCAAGCCAAATTAGAATTGTAATTCTGACAATGATTGGTGCACGACGACCAGGTACTGGTAACGAGCTCTTCACATTCTCTGTCCTTTAACAGAGGTATTCAATTTCCAGAAACCCCTACCACGAATGAGTCTATTTGGAGACATCTTGAAACGGCAAACATATGCACAATGGTCGGAGAAATTTTAATGGAGCAATATCATCACTACTTACCGAGGGCATTAGGTTATTGGTAGCATATATTCTGTTCAATCTAATTTTTGATGTGGAAGTTATGTGCGTAAAACAAAGCTGATTTCCATGTAACATCCGGAAGGTATCATTCAGCCCAATACCAGCCACCATCATACCTAGCTCTGTACAGAAGTTGGGGTTGGGACTTTGATCCATACGATCTAAGACACAATTGAAATCGCCTTCTATTATTATTCTAGATGGCTTTTTTCGCGATAAATACGGAATTTCTGTTTAAAGAAAGCTGCTCTTTCCGCTTTTTTATTTGTACCTGATGGAGCATAAACGTTAGCGACACATGTATCGTTAACATAAAGAGATATCCCCCTTCCAGAGACTAAATATTCAACGTTTATGTAGGCCAGGCCATCTTTGATTAAAATAGCAGTGCCAGTTTTGTTTATTGGATTTGTGTCACTAAGGCTTTGAAAACCGGCGATTACCAAATCTCGAATTACCACTTCTTGCAAAAGGGCAATATCAACCTGACTCTGGTTTAATTTGGTGGGGTTAGTAATGCGATTGATATTAACCGTCGCAAAAATTATGATTTGTTCCATAAGACATGTAATTCTAGATTTTCCAACAGTAGATTTCAGATAGCATTTTCCACATCATCAGCCCATGCTATTGAATGTTTTGCGCTCAGCTTTGATGTTTCATTGTCAATAGTTTGTGGGTTGTCATTTACATGTTCTTCATCGATTTCCATGTCATTCTCCGCATCTTTTCCCTTACTTTCTGTCACATATTTAGCACCTGTCATCTTCCGGGTCTTAATTCTTTGTTCATGTGCATCTTCTTTTTGCTTATTTTTAGCGAGTTTTGTTTTCTTCATTTTAGGCATAGGATCTATATCATCTTCTACTTGACGGAAAGAATTTACCTCTTTATTATACTTTGGTGTAGTGCAAGGATTGTTGTCTCTGGAGTGTGGCATATCTTTATCTTGTTTGACATTTTAGTTTTTCCCGGCGTATTATTGAAATAAATAACTCTCGGGTTTTCAGCCGGTTAATTGATTTATTTACATCATCTAACAACGTTTCGGCAACTGCCATCGTTGCCTTCATCAGGAATTGATTTATTTACATCATCTAACAACGTTTCGGCAACTGCCATCGTTGGCTTCATCAGGTTCACCTGATAAAGGCAACGATGGCAGTTGCCGAAACGTTGTTAGATGATGTAATAAATCAATTAACTGGCTGAAAACCCGAGAGTTATTTATTTCTTTAT
>JARYHS010013576.1:0-43000 GCA_031002005.1 Vandiemenella viatica | reverse complement strand
TAAAGTTTTATAAGACTATATAGATATATTAATTCAGTTTGAAATTATTTTGGATTCAATGCAATGGCTGGGCTTGTTTATTAGCATGCTAAAATTTTCTCGTTGCTTTCCCCTGATAGACCTTGGTGTACATACCAATGCATTTGCCTTTTGGTTTTCCCTTTTAACAGCAGAGCACAGATATTTGTAATTAGTATCTCTGTAGCCTTTACCATAAATTAAATTCAACAATATCATTTATTTGATGTAATGATTTGATTCACATTTTCTGTTTATTTTAACATATTAAGAGGTTTGGTGTTTTTTTAAAAAAAATATGGCAAGGTTTTATTTCAATATCATACATAATTTCCATTTTTGTTTAAACATTTATCATACTGTTCAACTAGTTTTTAAATTATGACGTCAAAGAAATCCGTTGCCTTTGAAGAAGCCATCATCGACAGTTTTCAATAATTCAGTTTCTCTGAAACAATGGTGCACAAAACTGACCTTGAAACCTATGGAAGATCAATACTGATCACAAAGGATCTGTGGTCCTCTCAGATTTTGTTATCCACATCACAAACCAAATATTCAGAAGTCAGAAAAGGTTGGCCTGGATGTGGCTCATCATGCACATTAACCTTCCTGTCTTTGAACATTCTCACCTACTTTACTATCCGTCATAGCACTGTCACTTCAATTACATATTCTTTTCTTAAAAGCACATCTCTCCTTCAACATACCCCCAAATTGTCTCACAGTCAAAGTGCCAATATTTGGTTACCTCCCGCAGTCTCACACTGTACTACATAGCTTCCACTACAAACAGCCTTTGGTCCTTACTCAACTTGCAATGAAGTCTTCACAGGTGTACTGCCAGATTGTGTTTTGATTAAATAGTCATTGGCAACTCTCAGTAGAGAGTGTGGTATGTCTGTCCAGCAACCGCCATAGATGGCTCAATATTAGCTTCCATGGCCCACAACGCAGACTGTAGCCCCGCCCACTCGCAGCCAGCTACTGGGTGCGGGCTGCGGAGAGAGCTGTCAGCTATATAAGGAGGTGTGGCACCTGAGCTGTGTCAGTATCTGGCAGTCAGCTGACCAGAGCAGATGTCTCCACACCTGATGAAGACGATGGAACTAGTGTTCAAAATGTTGTGTTTTCAAAACACAATCCGGCAGTACATCCGTGAAGACTTGAATGCAAGCATACAACAGGAACGTGTCCATTCTTACTCAACTTGTCCTGCAACAGTATACAAATCTGCCAAACCAAAATTCCAGACACCTCATATCCCTTCAAAAAATAATCATGCTCTCATCCCCACTAGTAATCTTACACAGCAGATTTTACAGCAATCGATTAATTCCAGCAGCAGGCATGCCCAGAACCATTTGCAAAAGTTGTCCAAATTGCTTGCAGTGGGGAAGTTTCTCTCCTGTCAGCCAGCTTATAAGATTTCTCTTATATTAATAAATTATATATTCAGTAACTATGTTTATTTTTCCATAACCATACTGAATACATTAAACAAATAATAATACTAATTTCTCTCACAGCAGAATCCTTCTTTTCTCTACGATAATAACTGCTTGGCAACCAAACAACCACAGATGCTCCATCTTCCCACCAGCCACGTCAGAGATGCTAATAACTCTTCTCAAATAAGAAACTGTATAACAGGCACAGATCATATTTTAAGAAATATAAATATATAATCAAAGTGAGGAAACTTCGTTTCCTTACAAGCTGTCCACCAATCAAAACTGCAGCCTCTCAATTTCCTTTCATTGCCCAACTCCTCAACATACCTCAACTGCCCCCCCCCCCCCCCCTCTTTAAAACCCCAAACCTCACTCTCTGTACTCTTTTTTTTTAACTGCTTAACGTCTCCTATAACAACTAGGACTTTAGAGACGGGAAAGGATGGGGGGCAAGGAATGGGAAGGAATTCGGCCATGGCCTTTTGAAGGAAGCATCCCGGCATTCACCTGGAGTGATTTGGGGAAACCATGGAAAACCCAAATCTGGATGCCCCGGATTCGAACCACCGTCCTCCCGAATGCGAGGCCAGAATGCTAGCCGTTACACCACCACCCTCGGTCCTCTGTACTCAAGCCCTATTTAGTTGTAAATCTGTCCTCTTCACCACTATCTCAATCTCAACTCTCCGCACTCTCCAAAGGCCTCGCCTTTTCACCTACCCCTACATTTGACCATGCTAACCTAGTCCACGACTCCTTCATTCTGCCTTACACTCCGCTTTGCCACTCCTGACTGAAAGGGTCTTTAGGACCACCTGTAACCCAGACTCCAGAAATTCAAACCATTATCCACACATGACCCTCAACCTCTTCCCCCAGAACCATGCCATCCTTAGGATTTCTTGTCCACTATTATGGCTTTGATTACTTTCTTGAAATTCTTGATGAACACCAGTAATCATAGCCCAGCTGAAACACGTACCAGGAAACAATTTTCTACCAGACCTCATCGTCCTTCCCACTGACAAGGATTCAACCACTGTAGTAATGAATCGAAGTGACTATGTGGCCGAAGCCCTTCGTTTATCACCAGACACCTGCACTTACTACCGCCTGACTGAAGATCCTATGCTTGTTGTCAAAAAGAAAATACGAGGAATATGTACAGTTTAGTCGGCTCATCCAAAGCCTTATCCCACAATTCATAAGCCTGGCAATCCAGGACAATAATTGGTTAGCTTCCCTCCTATATTAAGGACAACACTTCTGTCTTTCTACTATACCCGCATCTCTTCCTTCCAGCTCTCCCTTAGAAACGATTGATGTCACATAATTGTACACACACATTAGACACTGTCATGGTCTTAGTGACACAGAATATTTTCTGGATCAGCGCCCCATGACATCTTACCTTATTCATCAGATACTCAAAAATAACTACTTCTCCTTCGAAGACAACACCTATCACCAAACCTGTGCCACTGCCACAGGCACCTGCTTGGCCCCCCTCTTATGCTACTAAACAGACATTTTTGGAGAAACTCTCTCTCAAAGCCCACATAAGGCTCAGATTCATACATGATATTTTTATGATATAGACATGTAGGGAAAACAACCTTCTAAATTTTCTGAATCATCTTAACACCTTTAACACACAGAAATTCACACGGACCTACTCCTGCACTCAGGCTTTTGAATATGGATTTGTCCCTCTCCTATGGCTACCTCAACTCCTCAGTCCACATCAAATTCACCAACCTTCAACAGTATCTCCATTTTGACAGCTGCCATCTGTACCATACCAAATGTTCCCTCCCCTAGTCTTGGCATTAGGGGTAGTCGTATATGCTCCAACCAACAGTCCCTCATGCAGTATTCAAACAACATTTCACAAGCCCTGATATCTCACAACCACCCTCTGGTTTTGGTTAAAAAACAACTTTCATGGGCAACATTACAAACTACTCAGCTCATCAATCATCCCAACCCCTCAAAAACCAACCGCAGTCTAGTCCTTGATACACAATACCACCCAGGCCTCGAATCCAAAAACATAATCCTTCGGCAGGGTTATGGTTTCCTGCCAACCTGCCCAGGAATGAAATCCATTCTCCCCCAAATCCTCCCTGCCCCTCCCAAAACTTGTTTCAGTAGCAGTCCTAACCTGATCCAACTCCTAGTCCACAAATAGTCTTCCTCACCTCAACAGTCAGTCCCAATGCTCTTTCACATGTAATAAACCCAACTGCAAGATATGTAACATACACCATCTCACCACCACTTTCACCAACACTGTCACTGGAGGACATGTCCCCTGTGAAACCTCCCATGTAATAGACAAGTTTTAATTTAATTTTTTTTTTTAATTGCGATGGAGCGCATGTTCCAGTTGCAATTTTCCTACACACCCATTTTCCCCCATTCCTGTACCCAAGTACTTTTTCTCTCTACAAATTTCAACTTTAAATTCTTTCAACATTTTTGGTAAATTTTTCATCATTTATCTTGGTAAGTTATTCCAATCCCTGACCGTCTTATCTGTGAAAGAATGTCTTCCCACATCCTTGTGCCTGAAATCTAGCGCCAATATCTTTCCATGACTCATCACCTTGTAGACTCCCATGACTCTCTTCACCAAGCTTCAATGAATCTCATTCCAGCTCTTATATCAATTACTTGTTGTGTTCTGGGATAATTTCCAGATACAAATCTGGCACCCCTCAAACTCCTGTTTTTGATACACAAAATACCACATTCACCACCATATTCAAGCAATTGTCTGAACAAAGTTTTGTAACCCAATTCCTTTAATGTTCTGTTACATCACCTTATCATGCCCTCCAACAAGTGCATGATTTTGAAACCTTTTCCTACTACCTGTACAATGTGTCCTGCCCAGTTGAGCTTGTTATCAAATGTTTTGCCAAGATATTTACATTTCAAGTCTTCAAGAAGCTTATAATCATTATCAACCTTTAGTTTTTAATCTGTGTACCTAATTATGTTGACTCTTCTTTTCATTTATATTCATCCCATTTTTACATACCCAGAAGGTATCCTGCAACCACTGCATGGCTTCATATATAGGATTAACCACCAATCCACTAGCCATTAGAATGAATGGCCACGACAGATGGTATTCACACAGAACTCAAAGCATCCAGTAGCTGTCCATGCCATCTTCCATTACATGGATAATTTCAACTTGTTTCAAAGTCTGTGCTATCAGAGTCCTCCCAAATAGCTGCATCTCCTCTAAACTCAGAAGGTGGGAACTTGCCTACCAGTACAAACTTGGCACAAGGCAACCACCTGGTCTCAATATCTGGTCATTATTATTATTATTATTTGTGTTTCCTTTTTCTCATACTCTCCTTGCTTCCATCCCAGCTACCTAAATTGAAATACTGCCAACCAGAGGTGGCATTTAACTTCATAGTCCCTTTGGTTTAATTTTTAATATTTTTGCTTACTTATATTTTATTACATTATTTTGCTCTTCCTGACAACCGGAGATCAGTTCTGATATTTTAGCAATGCCCAAGTATATCTTCGAATCACTGCCCCTCTACCGGCCCTCTGTTTGAATTTACCCCTCACCATTTTTCCGGACAACAATCAGTCTGTGAGGCAGTCTCCCAAAACACCCATCCCCCATAATGTTCTCCTGTTGATAAGGTCTAGTCCTGGAAATTCCCTATATCATGAATGTTTTTGTCTGTTTTGTTTGTTGACACCCCACAACCATAATATAAGGTAAGTGATGGTTCATTTCCCTGTCATAATTTGTAATTACTTTTTGCCACCTAATATAAATAATAACAATGATCAGGAAAATGTTTTTTGTGTTCGTTGTCCCAGTCGCCTTCATCCGTGGTAAATGTTGGCTCATATTTCCCTACCCTTCCTTAGTTATATATATAGTCACAAAGTTTAACCAGTTATTTTACCTTCTATAATGGTAATGCCTTTTTGAGAATGATCAAATGATACTACCTTTACCATCATAGTGAAAAAAGATGTCAAAAAGGGGAGTCTAATATGTACAAATATTACTCTTACTTTTGTTTTGTACCTTCAATCTATTCAAATTATACACAGCACTCTGTCAAGAGTAATGAAGGTATTAAACACCATTAACTGTATGCAATTTTGACATACAAACAACTTGTTAATGAAACATTGTTACAATTTCCCACATTTGCAAAGCACTTTGTACGCAATATCTGCTACAGTTTTGAAATATCATCATTTTAGACTTTTTTTTTATCTCAGTTAGTCTTTGCTACTATTTTTCAAAAATAACAAAAAAATAGTTTTATGTGGAGTTTTTAATGTTGACTTTCTCAATCACAGCAAGGAGAGGCAAGCAAGGGCGCCCATACCCGGGGGCAGGGGGGGGGGCCGCGGCCCCCCCCCTAGCTCTCGGGGAATATTTATAGTGTTCACGGTTACAACATTAACTGCTTTATTTATTTTGTTTTATGCACGCGACTATCTTTTCTTTTTTCTTTTAGTCATCCTGATATATAATAACACAGTATTTACTTGCTAGTTTAGCACAACTGCCCTATAATGCTGGTTCAAATCAACCGCCAACGAAGCAATATTATTATACCTTCGCGCTACGCTTAGGAGACGCACATTTTAGGTTGTGCATCGCGCTCGCAGTCGACGTGAGGCGCCGAGGGTATATATACAATATACGCCGACATTACTATAAATCCCAAAAATATAGCTAATAAAACACTTATCTAATCTTACTCTTATATTCGCCTTCTCTCAAAGACTACGTCTTGCATCTTTCGGTCATTAGTGGTTTGATGAACGGAAGAGACTTCAGTCACAGCCTTGATCTTGCCCCTGTTGACCCTCAACCGGCAATACAATATTCATTGCCAGTATCAGGCTTCAATCTTATTTGGTGAGTATACTGTCACATTGAGCTCGCAAAATAGTAGCTCAATTGTTCTGACCTAATCGAGTCAGAAATATTTATTTCATGGATGGGTATCAGGAATTTCTTTGGACAAAAAGGTGTTACTGCTACACAGAAAAGGAACCTCGATGACTCATTAAAAGTTCCAGATCCAATACCTTCGAAAGTGCGTCCCACAACTACTTCTAAATTCTCAACACCAACTCCTGACTTACACGTTGCAACAATGTCCTTCCACCATTAGCCCTGAGTCTGCTGATATCAATACTCCTGATGCTACTGACTTGGATGATGTCAACCCACCCGCTTCGGTTTCCACCGTTAACAAGCCAGAGTTCGTTAGTAGTTCATTAACAGTTAATCACAGCTTTGATTTAGGTGAATACATAAATGATTCATTGTCAGACGAAGTCAAGTATCAATTAATAATAAACATACGTGCTCTAATTATGACATGATTTCAAAAAAGACATTGATGAGAAAAACTACTATCAAATGGCCTTTTCAAAAATCTTGGCTACAAAAGTACTCATGGCTAGTATACTCGCCCAAGTTGAAAGGGGGGGGGGGCCTTCGTAAGTTTTGTAGTCTTTTCAAACCTGTTTTAAAAAGAGGTATATTTGGTTCTTTCATGATAAAGGCTCATCAAGATTACAAACATTTTCATGAAGATGCTCGAGGCCATGAAAAGAGCAGATAGCATCTAGAATCTACGAGTAAGGCTAAAAGTTTTTGTGAATCCTTAGAAATGAGAAAGAAAAACGTGATCGAACAGTTAGATAGTGGGATCACGGAGCTTGTAAATACCAACAGAAAAAAACTTAAATCAATTCTTGCTAATTTAATTTTCCGTGGCACTCATGACGTATCCATCAGAGGAAAGAATTCGAGTGAAGGAAACTTTCAGGATTTACTTTTGTTTAGATTAAGTGCGGGGGCAAAGTGTTGGCGGATCATATGCAAAACTATTGTGGAAAAGCGAAATATACATCACACAGAGTGCAAAACGATTTAATAAGTACATGTGGCTCCGTGATACAAAACGAGATTGTTGATGAGGTAAACAGATCATCAGCGTTTTCATTACTGGTAGATGAAACGGCTGAAATTAGTGGAAAAGAGCAACTGTCTGTGGGAGTACGATTTGTAGACGAGAAAGAGAACTTTACAGTAAGAGAAGAATTTTTAGGGTTTACGGAGCTTACTACATTGGATGCTGCAGGAATTTCTTCGTCTATTTTAAATTTTGTTGACAAATTAGGGCTTAATACGAATAAGCTGATTGGCCTTGGCTTTGATGGCTGTTCGACAATGGCAGATGTAGAGGGAAGTATCCTTCAGCTGTCTATTTTCACTGTGCATCGCACAGACTGAACTTAGTTGTCAATTATCTTAACAGTGTCCAAGAAATTCGTAACACAATCGGAACGATAAAAGAAGTTTATTAGGTTCTATAGAGAAAGTCTATTGCGTAGGAAAACAATACCTAACATTCCACTGTTTTGTGAAACTAGATGGTCCCATAAATATAAATCAATCAGGATATTAAAAGAAAACTTCTTGTTAATAAAGGATAGTCTGAATCACCTGGCATAAAACAGTGAATACAATCAAGACACTCGATCACGTGCCAGCCAACTTGATTGCGCAACATCATCAACTACATTTATCGTTTGTCTACACATTATATCGAGGTATTCTTCATTTCTATAGCCAATAGTGAACAAACTCCAGAGTACTGATATAGATCTCCACTCAGTTTACAGATTCGTCAACACTGACTTGATAACCAATTTTCTAAAGCAGAGAGTAAGCGATGACGAATTCAGAAATATTTTCGAGGCAGTGAAAGAAGATTGTAAGGAACTTGACATAGATGTAAAAATCCAAGATTGACTGGAAGGCAGACCCTCAGATGCAATGTGAATGTCCATTACTCATCACCCCAAGACTATTTCAAAGTGGCAATTTACAATCCGTACATGTATTCCATAATCACGTCACTTATCACAAGATTTGAAAAAGACAAAGGTGGGATTCTTCACCCATATTTAATGAAAAAGGAGAAGAAAGATGATTTCATGAGAGATATAAAAAGTTTTCAAATGTTTTACCAAATAGACAACTTGGAAGCAGAAGCCAGATTATGGTATGACGTTTGGACAAATAAGGAGTGTTTGGAAAAAAACAAAGCTCAATGATATACTTGCAGAAACTATGTTTTACCCAGCTGTAAGGAGAATGCTTATATTCTACCAGACCATACCCCCCACAACTTACACCATAGAACGTTCTTTCAGCACAATGCGTAGAGTGAAGACGTGGCTGAGAAGTAGGGGGGCCTACTACTGGCGAGGACCGTCTGTCTAACATGTGCCTTCTCAGTGTTCACAGGAAAAGAGCGGAAAACCCTAGTTTCCAGGACAAAATGATTGTCTTGTTCGGCAAGCAGAAAATAAATTTACAGTTTGCTTTTTCACATAAATATTAGTGTTAAACCCATAAACCAACCAATGTATAATAATTTATTTCACAGTTTGCTTTTTATATCACTACTAGTGTAAAATCTTCTGAGGTGTGTATTTTGAGTTTGAATTCTGTATTAAAGTTGCTTCTGCATTTATCTTGCTAACTATTAAATGGTTTCAATATAGTACTTAACGTGTTATTGTTTTGTTACGAAGGGCCAGTATAAAGCCGCGGCCGAGGCCGGCCACGTGGTCTCCCCATTCAACAAAAATAGTAGAAACAAAAGAGAGAGAGAGAGAGAGAGAGAGAGAGAGAGAGAGAGAGAGAGAGAGAGAGAGAGAAAGAAATCATTTTATTTAGCTTTCTCAACTAGTAAAATTTGTACAAAATTTTTTGTTTTGGACAAGGTGCGTTTAAACGGTAGAGCAATATGATTGCTTTGTTGCGTAACTCTCCCTGTCCGATTTCCTACGTATTGCACCCGATCGCACATTTCTGGAGTTATTATTCCGCGTACCATTTTAAAAATAAATATTAAAATATTTCGCTTTAATCGATCGTCAATAGATAAATAATTTAAAACGTTACGCATCTCCCACGTTGGTGTGTATATATCGCAATGCAATATAGTTCGTATTGCCCCGCTCTGGAACTTCTCGATTTTCTCTTGATTGGCATAAAGGAGCACTTTTGAGCAACAGTTCACATGAGGCGCAGTCATGGTTTTTAAATTAGGTTTCTCGTATAGGCTCTAACTAAATTGCCTACCCTATTCAGAGAGAGAGAAAGAGAGAGGGAAGGAGAGAGAGAGAGAGAGAGAGACATAGGGTAGCGCGGCGCGCTCTAATTCCGTTATTCTTTGACGATAAACATGTAAGTGAGAAAATGTTTAAAAAATTACTGAAATTGTGCTTAAAGTTTGTTGGAAGTGCTCTAATAATGAAACACTGGATGAATATTTGAAGGGTAATTTTTGCTCCATTTTTAGGAAAAGCACGTCTTTGGCGCATTCATTATTTATGACATCATCTAACCTAAACTACTGGCTGTACAGCGATATAATCTTGCAGGTGCATGCACGTATACATTGACATATGCCATATGTAAAATAAGTTGTGAATATCTTTTAGTAGCAAAAAAGTGATAAATTATAACGCCAGACGTGATGTTGAGTTTACTGCATTTCGATGTAAACAGAAGGTAGTTTTTGAAGCGTATATGTATCTATCACGTCCTAATTCCTGCACTATGTGTTGCGGGGTGATGTAATTTTGTTGAAGCGTTCAGTAGTATATGTAGATACTCTCTGCAGTGTGTCAATAGTTAAAAAGTAATAAGTTAAAACGTCATGGCATATGCTGAAGTTTAACCGCATGAACATCGAAAATTTAGTAAGCGATAGTTTTTTTATTTAATTTTTTCGGGGGGGGGGGGGGACAGCGAGAAAAATTTCAGTATAGGTATGATATTAAAAATACCCCAATCGATCAAGTCTTGGCCCCCCCCCTACAAACTATCATATGGGCGCCCATGGAGGCAAGATATGGAAGCCTTCATGTTGTCTTTTAACTTAACGGCACTTGTAAATTTCCCTACTAGAATACAAAATAATAGCAGGACTGCAATTGATAATTTTTTTATGGATATTTCTCAGTACAGTAATTACAATGTACATATCTCAGATCATAATGATCAGCTGTTATGTATCAAGTCCAGAAACACTATTAAACAGATAAAGAAAATTTGGGTATATAATGAAAACAATATAAAACATTTAATAGATTCCTTAAATAATGAACAATGGTCAAAAGTGTACAATTCACAAGGTGTTAATGAAAAATTTGATTCTTTTCTCAATATATTTCTAACACTTTTCGAAGGAAGTTTCAAAAAAAGGAAAGTTGTCAATACTCCAAACAATGAACTGGGTAAGGGATGGATAACAAAGGGTATTAGAGTATCTTGTAAAACAAAAAGGGACCTGTACTTAAAAGTAAGAGAATCAGATAACTATACACCGAAAGCTCATTATAAACTTTATTCTAAAATACTAAGAAATGTAATAAGAACGGCCAAGAACAGGAATATATCTGAGAAAATTGAGAATTCAGGCAATATGATGAAAACTATATGAAATATAATAAAAATTGAAAATCTGTAAATCACTCAAAAGACATAAAAATAGAACAAAATGGATCTGTTCATAGTGAAGTAGTGGAAGTTTGTGAAATATTTAAGAAACATTTTACTTCAGTTGTAGACAAATTAGGCATAGAAAAGCAATCCCCACATAGTGCCCTATGGCTTCTTCAGACTGTGTCACATTACGATAGATTATCGGACCTTTCAATCTGTATGTAAAGTCGATTAACGGGTGTGAGGTTGACTATAGATCTCAACGATCGAGAGGAGTGTCGCTGATCTATGGCGGGAGATCGGGTGTTAAGTGAGAGAGCGGGTATGCAGGGTTGCAATGAACAGTGAAGTATTCTCGTGTTAATAGAAGTTTCGTTCGCACTGCTGCGTTGGATGAGGGCTGGCTGTCGTTTTCGTAACACCTGTTGAAGCCAGTCACTCAAAGAAGAAGTGATTAGCCAGTTTGACCGTTGTGAGAATAGTGTTAAAAGCTGCAATCATCGTGGATACAAGTTACGCTCTTCCACGTCAGTGTAATTAGCTCTGGCCAGCGTTTCGTACGGTTGGATAAGCCAGTAGCTACCTGAGAATGCTGAGTGAATATTATAAACGCTGAACCGCTGTTACTAGTGTATTTCGATCCCTGCAATATAACGAAGTACAGAGTTGTACTATTAGTGGAAGGTTAAGAACGCTTGCACTCGCTACGGACTTACAATCTTCATGAACAATTATTCAGGGTAGTCGTTAATTCTTCTTGATGACAAACTAAATAAATATGGTTTGGTGGTCGGTGGTGTAACTGAAAACTTTGTGCAATAAATAGTGTTTTGGTGCTCAACATACTTCTGTGTGTGTTTCGTTCAGTTAAAAAATATTGGTAGAGCATTTCCACACTCCATACAACCCGGCAGCCGAGATAATAATTCCTGACTAATTTATTTTATTAACGAAGTACTGATGGCCGAAAATCAAGGTCAAATCAGATAGATGATAAGTTGTGATTGTACTAAATAGTTATCAAATATCTAAAAGCAACTTATTATATTAAAACTTTATATTTGTACAGCTGCTTTCCCAAATAGATTTGTGGAAATGCAATTGCCACCAGTAACAGTCTCGGAAATAAACTTATGAAACAATTAAAACCTAAGAATTCTTCCAGGTTTTGTCAGGTATCTGTTAAATTTTGTAACTGCATCACAAAATTTTATTCCCAGAACCGAGAGTTATATTGGATGGAATATTAGTGCATTTCATTTCTAAAATTAGTTTTTATGACAATTCAAGATAGGAATCAGGTTTTCATAGCTTTCAAGATAGTATTTTCTGCTACATCAGTTTACGACATTCGCCTGGAGTGGAAGTTCATATTTAAAGTATTTATTTTCGGCTAAAATATTAAAGTTAGGATACTTTTCATAATAACTTAAGTTAACATTTACTTCAAGATCTAGCTATCTGTAAAATTTCAGAGAGATAGAATTATTTTTACTGTCAAGGTCAAATTAGATGATGCATATTCAGATATGCGATTTGATATCTGATCAGCCTACCAGACACTACCCATGTGAATGAGGAAAAGAATCCGTTCCCATGGTTCGTGAGAGAGCAGTAGCTAGGAATCTTCGAGAAGCGGGGAGTGTGAAGTGATATAGACGAGCACGTTCAGTTGGTCGGTCTCAGTGGCTAGGAACAGTGCGAGCGACAAGATGTAGTCTCTAGCAGTTAGCTTTGAAAACCTTAGGCTCGCTAACATGCAGCGTAGATCGCTCAGTTTTATTATAATGTGGAATTAAAATTAGTATTTCACCAAGTGGGGCCTCGGGATTGTTTTGAATTTAATTGTGGAACAGTGTGATTCACTTTAATTTAATTTCTACAGCTAAAAGATTTGAACTGTGAACTATTGGGGTGTGGTCTCGAACGGTTAATCAAACTTGCAAAAACAATCTTTAGAAAATTTGTCTCACTGCCTCTACAGTTTATAGAAGAATATAGTCATTCAAATGACAATGAACTCGATAACATCATTGAACTTACACCTTTCCATAGCTTTTGGTTGAAATAAGCTATGTGGTGACCAGGTCATTATATTTTAGTCAGAACTGTAGCACCAAAGGCTACGCACAGTCAGAGCTAAGATTCAAGATTTAGGCACCCACCCCAGTGCACATCAAGTTCTTACACTATGACAATATTTCAAGCAAATTACTAAAAAGATGTTCAGATTGTATCAATCGTGTACTTGCCTACATTTGTAATGAATCCTTAATGCAAGGTGTATTTCCAAATAGACAAAATATGCAGTTGTAAAACCGTTGTTTAAAAAAGGAGAAGCAACATGTGTAGATATCTATCGTCCCATTTCATTACTCTCAGGATTCTCAAAGATTTTTGAAAAAGTCATGTACTGTAGAGTAATAAAACATGTTACACAAAATAATATCCTCACTAAATCACAATTTGGGTTTCAAAAATGATCTATAGAAATGGCTATATATTCATTTTTAAATAACACATTTGAGGAACTGAATAATAAAATGGCCCTGTAGGAATATTATGTGATCTTGCAAAAGCATTTGACTGTGTAAATCATGAATTACTTTTGAAGAAAATGGAATACTATGGTATTTATGGAACCGCAGGTAAATGGTTTAAATCATACATGGAAAGTCGAATGCAAAAAGTTTCCTGTTTTTATTCTAAAATAAGTAAAGATGCTTCATCAGACTGGGAGGAAATCAAATATGGAATTCCACAAGGTTCTGTCCTAGGACCCCTCCTCTTCTTCTTGTACATCAATGACCTTCCTGGAAACTTATCTGACAAAGTTAAGACTGTTTTATTTGCAGATGACACTAACCTGACTGTGAGAAAAACATCAAACAGCAATCTAGAATTTAAGTGAAGTACTTAGTGAAGTAAAAAATTGGTTTAAGGCAAATTCATTAAAATTAAATTTAAAAAAAAACCAACATTATATTAGTTTTAAAACAAAAAAATATGCACAGCCAGATTTACAAGTAAGCTATAAAAATAACACAATATTAGAAACAAAGAGTATCAAATTCCTTGGTATTAAAATAGATGAGAAACTCTGTTGGCATGAACATATCACTTCACTACTGAAGAAGTTAAGTAGTGTCACCTTTGCAATCCGAACACTTTCTCTAACAGCAGATTTAGAATTAACGAAACAGGTGTACACCTCATATTTTCATTCAGTGATGTCATATGGCATAATTTGTTGGGGAAACTCTTCACAAAGTAAAAAAGTTATAATATTACAGAAAAGAGCTATTAGGATGTTGTGTACGGTACAACCAAGAACGTCTTGCAGACAACTTTTTAAAAAACTCAGTATTCTTATAATTACTTCTCAGTATATATATTCTCTCATGTGCTTTGTCACAGATCATTTTAACCTGTTTACTTTAACTCACAGGTACACAATTTCAATACAAGAAACAGAAATAACTTGCACAAAACACAAACATCTCTGTCATTAGTACAAAGATGAGTTAATTATTCTGGTATACGTCTGTTTAATAAAGTTCCCAAGAGTTTAAAACAGTTTACAGATAATATATTTAAAGAAAAATGAGAGATTATCTCATCGCCAACTCCTACTCCATTCAAGAATTTGAACAAATTAAGTTGTATTCAATATGACTACTGCAAAATTCAGTTGTAAAAATTAATGTCTATTGTTATTCTCTATATTTGTCTTTGGAATGCATACTTGTTTTTACTATGGTTATGACTCATATTGTATGTATGTGTATTAACCATGACATGTTTTTACATCCCAGAGGTCCATCCTCAGCAGGGATCCATGAAACAAGATTGATAAATAAATAAATAGTTACATGGAAGGGTGGTTAAGGAGAGAGTTTTCCTCTACTGACTTTTATATCAGCTGGGACATTGTTGTAGAGCAGGATGAGTTGTGGAGCATTGCTGTATGTTTCCTGTTAAATATACACTGCAGACGATACTGGAAAAATGTTCTCTGCATTGACTGTATAACAATGTGACACACCTCGAGTATCACAAGCCAAACCACCATAGATGACATTTATCACTAGTTTTTCACAAACCCTTTCACATTTGTGTAGTATATTTTGATCATTGGAATTTGATGACTGAAAGAAATGACATGGATACCATGACTTACAGAAAGACCAATTTATAAAGAGGGTTCAACAAACCTTCGCTCTAACTGAATTATACTTTTAAATTTCATAACTAATGGACTAAATTTCTCACTTTTTTGATATCACATTTAAATGTTGACTATATTTTATAATGATAATTCGAATGAAAATAGGTCGCCAGGTATAGTAGTTAACTTTAAAAGTTGCCATAACAGTCCATCTGTACACACATGAGTGCGCATCACCAAACAGCCATAGTTGGTGTCATAATTTATTGTTTAAAACTACTACACCTAATGCAGACAGTGAATGAAGCTGTTGAAATGTTGTGTATAACAGATTTAATCTGGCCGAGAAGCCTCAAAAACGATACAGAATTAAAATTCTTTTAGGTAATGAATATAAAGAAGGATAGGAAAAGTAAATTCATCCTTTACCACAAATAACGGTATAAGGGCAATAACAAAAAAATGTGTTATGTCTTGCCACATGTATCCTCTACCTACATGAATAAGATTTTAAAGTGAAAATGTGTTCATTATTATTCTTCATCACTGCACTCCTGTCTTTATCTGCAGTAAACAATATGTTATAACCAACAGGAAACGCCCCCCCCCCCCCCCTGCTCTGGAATTTACACCTTGTTGATACCATTAGATAGGAGAGTAGTTGGTACTAGACACAAAGGAATTTGGCTATGGCCTTTTGAAGAAGCCATCCCATTATTCACCTGGAGTGATTTTGGAAAACTATAGAAAATGAAAATCATCGTAACTGGACAAGATTTTGAACCTATGTCCTCTCAAATGCCAGGCATGTGCAATACCGCTCACCTCTCAAGGCCCATTAGGATTTGATAAATTTACCTCTGGAGAAATCCAAATGTTGTAAAGACCTGCCAATGCTAATAGCCTTGGTCCTTTCCAGCCTTCTTCCTCACTCCATTCAATATTCCAGGTTTTGGGATCTGATATATCAATCTGCAAACAAGCTTATGTCAGATTAACAATCATTGCAAGCTTCAATATACTGAAGATTAGAAAAACTTAAATTTTACCACTACACTGAATAAAAGTTACTCATAGTCATATACAAATTTAAATATTTACTGTCAAATGGCATTTACGTGAAACTGCAGTGCAAAAGACAAATTTATCTATTTTAAAAATTAAAACAGAATCGACAAAAAATTTGAATCCATATCACATTAAAAATAAATCACAATATCCTTTAAAGCTATCAGCTGAAAAGTAGTAGTTATAATTTTTGTTGATAGTGGGGATTTAGGGTACATTGACATCGGGGTCATTAACTTCCTAACAAAAACTTGATATGGCAACATATGGCCAACTGTAAAGAGGTCAGTCACAAAGAAAGTAAGATAATGTAAAATGATGGCCGTAACGGGGCTACAAAAACCTAAAATTTGTCAAACAAACAATAACACAGTGTCTGGTTGGCTGTTAAAGGGCAAACCAGATTTAAACACCAAAATATCTGGCTGGCCACTTAATGGGCAGGAACTTCCTACCACATAGGTAGCACTTCTTCCTACTCTCACCACCACCAGCTCCTCCTTCAGTGTCACCACCTCCAAAAAGACTACACTATCTCTAATGCTTTTACTCTGCTGTGACCAGAAACACCACAAAAGTTTAATTTTATGAAAAGTATTCCAATAATTGATTTTTCATTTAATAATTTCATTTAAATTATCCTTCTACAATTTGTACTTACTTCATCTATTCTCCACCTAATTTTGACTCTTATTTTTAATTCTCTCATGCCCAACTGATACATCATGTACAGTAATTAGCTACAAGGGGTGATCAAATGAAAAGGTACGAAACGACATGGTGGGTACAAATGTAGACTTTATTCAAAATATACACCATAGCCCTGAGCACAATGATACCACTGATGAACAAGCCGCAGGATTCCTTATTCCCAGAATTCCTGTGGCCATGACAAGACCCAGTCCTTCACAGCGTCCTTGAGTACGTCGTCCGAGTTGAAGCGTTGGGTAATATCTAGATCGCGATACCGCTGCAACCACTTACCGCCTCGCGATGTAAACACTTCCCGATGGCGAGAGTATGACGTCACTACGATGCTGAATGTGACGTATACGTTCCGCTCGCAGCTTTAAATGTCGCTAACGGGGCCTTCCACGGAAAGTAGTCCATCACTAATACGTCTTATATCGAGAAATCATTAATTTTGCACCTGTAGTACAGATATAAATTCATTTGCGATGAGGTTTTTATGCAGCCTGGACCACACTGAAACGTAACTATCAAACACCTTATTGCAGATACCTAATGTCGTATCAATCGTTGTTTACATCTTAATGCAGCCTGGACCATAGTGAAACGTAACCGTCGCACACGATATTGCTGAAACCCAATTTCCAAATCATATCTATCATTGTTAGTATGGTCCAGGCTGCGTTTCAACCTAAACGCAAATGGTTATTGACGAAATCTTGTTTTTATAAATATTTTATTTCGTATGAATGATTTTAATAGCAATTTCAGCCACGCGACGAAATATAGAAGAACGGAATCAAATACAAATCAAAGGAATTGTGACTAATAACGTTAACGAACGATATCAATTATCAGTTTGGAATGTTGTACATATTATAATAATATTAGTAATTGTGCAAGTAATAATTTTCTTTAACTTTTTTTATCCGTAATTTTTTATTAATTATTAGTAGTATTGGTTACGTTCTACGGCCTAACGTGAATTTCTCAAATCGATCGAAGGCTGAACACGTCACACACGGAAACACAGTGACGTCATACTCTCTCCATCGGGAAGTGTTTACATCGGGAGGCGGTAAGTGGTTGCAGCGGTATCGCGATCTAGATATTACCCGAAGCGTTACCCTTTCAGGTGTTTCTTCAGTGGACCAAACATATGGAAATCGCAGGGCGACATGTCCAGACTGTAGGGTGGATGGTCTAGTGTCTCCCACTTGAACTTGGCCAGTTCCATGTGTGTGACTCTGGAGACGTGTATTATCATGAAGCAGAACCACACCCTCTGTGAGCAGCCCCGGTCTTTTGTTCTTGATGGACCTGCGTCGGAGTGTCTCACAGTACACATCGGAGTTAATGGTTTTTCTGTGCTCGCCATCCAGTACTCATACAGACTGCCGCATCATTTGGACGCCACTTATGATAAGAGCCTCTGCTCTTTACTGCGCATGTTACGTTTTTACATCGTTTTGTACCTTTTAATTTGATCACCCCTTGTACTATCCCACCATCTCAGACTTCACAAAATTACAACCAGAAATTCCATTCTTTTCAGGATCCCATGTATTTTTTAAGCTTACCTTCCTATCGCAATTTGAGGTTCAATTCTCTGCCACTAATTGAAACTGACGCTGTTTACTCTTAGTACTAACACAAGTACATTCAATTTTACCATTCCATCCAGTAGCATCATGTTGACACATAGAAAGCTAATGATTAACTGTTGGTGGCACCACCTTAGTGTTGTGTGCAGTATCCTTGAATAAATCAAGGTGGAATATCATTCAAGTCATGTATTAGGGTGGCAAATAAGTTCATTCAGTTCTCCGTTCAGTACTGATTCACCCATTTCTTGCTGCCCTTTTTTGATGTTACCACACAAACTAACATCAAGGACATTAGAGGCAGGAAAGGATTGGAAAAGGGGGGGGGGCAAGGATCGGGAAGGAATTCAGCCATGGCCTCTTAAAACCATCCCAGCATTCGCCTGGTGCGGTTCTGAAAAACTATCAAAAACTGAACTCTGGATGTGTAAGCGGGCATACAAACCCACATCCTCCAATGTGAGGTCAGCGCGTTACTGCTCATACACCAACTCGGTTAAAAAAGGAGGTTAAGCTAGTGGCAGAAGCTCATAAAATATGGGAAGGATGCCATAACACAACAAATGTGTCAAAAAATGTTATCCAAATTCAGTTCTATATACTGACATTAATGGCAGATTATTCCGATAATCTATATAAAAATGTTGATGTAACACTGAACATTTTCCACACGACCATGGAAAATGATATGATCCAATGGATATATCTTTTTAGTTCATTGTCGGGGGACTGTATAAATTGATCATGGTACATGAACAGTCGCACATCCATTTGCGACTCATTGCTGAAACACCAAAAATGACCTATTTTTGGAAGAAACTGATAGGTGATGGGTGATAAAAAAATGTTATCTATTATAATTAATACATAAGTGGGAAAGAGGACAAAACAATGAGACGCAGTGAACAACCTCAAATGATGGATTTAATCTGAAGATTATGCTCTCCATGTGATGTCATTAAAAAGTTGTACTATATGATGTGTTACCAATTATCAATGTCAATAGCTTTGTGTTTGCAGTTAAGTACACATAACACTGAAATACACAAAACTATACCTGGGCACTCTTGAGGTGGACATTGTTCACCATAATACTATTACCCAAGTGGTACAGATTGTTAAGGTTTTAATGGATGTTTTGCCTTATCTCCCATATTCAATGAGCCTCACAATTTACAGCTGTATTTTACTGTTGTAATTGTAGGGTTCACTGTAGTAAAACCTGAGTAAGCTGCTTCACATGTCCAAATAATTCTCAGGCAGTTGAGACAGTAATAAGACCAAAAGTGGAAAAAGAGCCACCAGTGCAAATGTACACTCCATGCCAAACAAAAATCAACTAAATGTTATTTCTGCATATTTTATGAGCCTCCAATGGATGGACAGGGTGTGAGGGTTTGGGAGAAACTATATTAGCCACTTCCAACCAAATGTCAACCTCTCATTCAGGTGGTGCACCCCGTTTGCACGGATGAGCCTTTGGCGACTAAAAGATTCCCGGCATAAGGAATTGTCCACTGCTTGTCAATGGCCTCCAAAAGGAAGACAGAAGAGGAGGGAATGGTACAGAGCACCCTTTTGCCTTTTGGATTGGAAATGGCCCCTAAAGGTGGATGAATCAGAAATGATAATGACATGGGGATGCAGAAGGCAATGGGAAACCATTGTATTACAGACCCTAAGGGTATCCCAAGGCTATGTAATCCTCCCAAATTATGTATAGTATGATGGTTTCTTCCTGGGTAAAATATTCCGGAGGTAAAATAGTCCCCCAACTGGATCTCCGGGTGGGGACTATTCAGGGAGGAGTCATCAGAATGGATACACACATTCTACGAGTCAGTGTGGAATGTTAAAAGTCTGAAAAGGGCAGGTACATTAGAAAACTTGAAAGGGAGATGGAACAACTTAAGTTTGATGTTGTTGGTATTAGTGAGATTAAACGGAAGGATGCACAGGATTTTTGTTATGGGGAACACAGAATAATTAGCACACAAGCTGCCAATGGAGTCACTGGTGTAGGATTTGTAATGAATAAGAGAGTAGGAAAATGAGTGAGTAATTGTGAACAGTTTAGAAACAGGATTATTTTGATGAGGTTAGAAACTAAGCCCACCCCAACCATGCTTCGACAAGTGTACATGCCAATGTCACAGCATTCTAAACAGCTGTAATCTCAGGTCAAAAGAAAAGAGTAGGAACACGCAACAGCTATTTTTAACTCAGGTATCACGGTCTGAAATTAATACATTCTCTGCTGACCTTTGTAAGGATTTTGTATGCAGCAACATCCTGCTGCATAAATGGAATAATCCAGATCTATGAGCATTTATTCAAAAGTATTGTGTTAATCAAAGGATACCTGATGAATCCACCATTAGGAAAAATTATTTGCTTTCTCTATACGCTTCTGTCCTGGATTCAATTTGGTCTAACATAGGAGGGAACTGTGTCTGGATATTGGTAGATTAAACAACCCATTCATGTGGCCGATACATAGTGAACTTTATAGTGGGCAAATTATGTCAAGAAGAACATGGAAAACCTCATTTACATTCAACCAAAATGTTAAGAGAAAACCAACCACAGTACAACTGCAAGATTTGCAAACGATTCCCTGCGACTTCTGTGGCCTACTGAATCAGAGTGATTGTTACAAGGTGCGTGTTTTAATCACAGACGCAGCTTCATATATGTTAAAAGCTGGTCAGTCACTTCGAGTATTTTCCCCCAATCTTATCCATGTTACATATTTGGCACATGGATTACCTCACATTGCAGAAGAGATACATTCTCTATTTATTTTAGTTAACAAAGCAATTTCAAGTGGCAAAAAAGTGTTCCTAAAAGCACCAGCTCATGTATAGTTTTATAAGGATCATCTGCCTGAGGTTTCTCTTCCACCAGAACCTGTTCTTACTAGATGGGGAACTTGGTTGTCTGCAGTGCAGTTCTACCAGGAGAACTTCCATCAAGTGAAAGATGTAGTCACAAGTATTGATGATGATGAGCGTTTTGCGTGTGTTCGTGAAGCAAAGTGCGCATCTGATTGTGATACTGTATATCGAGATATCAATTTCATCCGTGTACACTATTTGTCACTTTCTAAGGCTATTAAGGGTCTAGCAACTAGCGGTGCACCCTTTCACGAGTCTATTCAGTTGCTTCACAAAACAATTTCTTCTTTAAATGCCGTCCCTGGTGAAATTGGATAAAAAGTTAAAAGTAAACTCAGAAGGGTGTTGGACTCAAACCCAGGACTGAAAAAGATTCAATCAATTAACAAGTGGAATCACACAATCTTTGCCAGATGAATGTTCCAAACAGTCGGTACCATTGTACAAGTATTGCCCAATAACATCCGTTGACGTGGGACAATCATTTTTGGCTTATAAACTAATTTTGTCTGACAATAGAAAATCTTTGACCACTGACAAGATTGAAAAACTCTTGGTAACATACTGTGATTCATCATTTTGTAAGGTATTAAACACATATATCAGTGAGTTGACATAAAATAAATCATTTGATAAGTGTATATTCTTTAATTGTTAGTGCATATTTTAGAACTTTTTTGTGCATATTTTAGATGTTTTAAGTACATATATATCCGGGCCTTAATGATCGCACTATAAGTCTAACATCACACGCTTCAAAATTACTGACCAGAATAATATGCAGAAGAATGGAACGTGTAGTAGAAGGGATAGTAGGTAAAGATTAGTTTAGTTTTAGGAATAAATGCTGTAAAAGAGAAGTGATTCTGCATTAAGGTTAATGCTTGAAGGGCAGATCAAGAAAAAGAAAGATACTTTTATAGCATTTTTGATTTAGAAAAAGCTTTTGATAATGTCAGGTGGGACAAGATATTCAAAATTTTAAACAAGTTGCATCAAAAATATTGAGACAGAAGAATACTTTATAATTTTTATAAGAATCAAGTAGCTATATTAATGGGGCAAATATGGTGGCTGAGATAAAATAGTGTTTTTTTTAACCAAAAAACATGAATAACCAGTAAGGTGAGAGTGGGGGCATTATCGTGATGCAGTTTCCATGAGTGGTTTTGCCACAATTCTGGGTATTTTCGAGGGATTGCTTCAAGTAAACGGTACATAACTTCCTGTACGACCATTTGGTAGGAACTCGTGGTGCACAATGTGTTTGAAATCAAAGAAAACAGTGAGGAGACTCTTCACATTTCATCGAACTTGTTGAATTTTTTCAGTCTTGGCTTTTGAGGCAGCTTTCATTGGGATGAATGGGGCTTACTTTCTACATCATACCAATACACCCTTGTTTTGTTGTCTGCTACGACCGTTTTAAGAACTTTTGTATCATTGTTGATTTAATTCAGCACTTCCTGAGTGATGTCTATGCAACATTGTTTTTGGCCAAAATTCAGCAATTTTAGAACAAACTTTTCTGACACAAGTTTCATGGGAAACATATCCGAAAAATTGGATGGCATGAACAAGATTATATTTCGACATCAGCAATCTCTCCAATAGTGATTTTCCAGAATCATTTTTTTTACACTTGTTCAATGTTGTTGTCAGTTGTTGATGTGTTGGGGCATCCAGGGCAGTCATCACCTGCAACGTCTTCACGGCACTCTTTGAAATGCCAGTTCCATTCAAACTATTGTTTTTACTCAAAGTAGATTTGCCAAAAGCTACTGTTAACATTTCGAATGCAGTACTGCACTTCATTCCATTTTTCAAGCAAAATTTTATACAAATTATCCGATTTATTTTTTAGAAACTAAAAAATTGTCGAGCACACCAAACATGCTTAACATTTTTGATTGTCAAAAATAAACTAAACATTCAAAATGACTACCAATTGCAACATTTTTCAGCGGTCTATTGGAGATTGCGATTCCGCTACATTATTCACTAATGGTGTCATAATGCTGCTGTAGTCAACTGAGAGACGCATTATTTTCATGCAGCAATTCCACTGTAATGCAGCCTAGACCATTATTTTCAAGTAGAAATTATGTTGGAATACACCCTGGACCAGCATGACAAGAAAAAGAAATACTTTGAAAAGTATTTCTAGTAGTGTCCTATGTTTGACTACTGCAGTATTATGACACCAATTCATAGTGGAATCATGATCTCCAGTAATCCTTATTTCAAGAACATGTGTGCCTCCTAAATCAAAAAATTCCTTTTATTTTAGATCAGATTTCATATTTTCCATTTCAAAACAACAGACTTAAATACACAACAACATTGCATTCTGTTTGGTAAACTGTTAACTATTGTAATTGTTGTTGCTAAGACAGCAATGCTTCAAGGTACAAGGTGTAAAAGTCTCTTGTATACATATTTTTTATTACTTTCTGGCTTAATACTTCCCCTTACTTATCAACTGAACTCCCCCCCCCCCCTCAACCACTCTCCCACCTATCAACTCCACTGTTCTATCAACATTCTGAAGGTACATTCTTAACCATCATTAGGCAATTTTACAACACGTGTGAAAACATGCCAATTTTTGGCCACAATTAATGCCACCATCACATACAAATAGGCAGCCACTAACTGAATAGAATATGCACTCTAAGAAAATGATTCCAAAAGAGAGGTGTGTCATTGCACACTTAGCTCTAATGCATGCACACCCATCAACCTTGGTACTACACACTTTACTCCTCTCATACGTAATTAAGGGGTGTAGATCATTCATCTGTTTTATTTATTTGTCATTACAGACAGCCCTTTTGCCTTCAACTTTAGTAAGTGATGAGTTTACTTTCCCTATCCTTGTTTCAGATGAAAAGATTTAGTTCATTAACATAGAATAAGATTAAAATTGTGTTAAAATAAATTCAATAATTGGGATTAATTATAACTGAGCAGGCAAAAGTAGAACTACAACAAAAACTTGGGATATAAAGTAAAGAACATAAATTAACAGAAACACATGAAAAACAACTGAATGATGCATATATGTCCTGGAATGATTTAAAAACATCTATATAAAGAGTATATACTGGTTGTTTAATACAGTTCTACTAAACCATACTTTTAAGACTTTTCCCCTGGTAACATTTCAGTGGCATTTTCTACTTTAGAGAAAGACATGTGTTTATACCAAATTAAACTCTTATGATGGAAGAAATACAAAAATAAAATGAATTAGCAATCAAAACATACATACCCCATCTGGTTGTGGCATGTAAACAAAATAAGGTTGTTTTTTCCCCTTCGACTCTTTATCTGTTTGCCACTCATAGAATCCATTGCAAATGACAACACAACGTTTATCTTGTCTGTAGATTGGCAGGTACATTTTGGAAGAAAAAAGATGGTCATCACGTATGTTGTGGGTTGTAAGACCATGAGACTTGAAGTCTCCCTGCAAATTCACAATTAACTGTGTGTATCTTTGTGTGGGGCATAATGGAAATCATTACATTAATTCAAGGCACAGAATCCTGTACAGCTGGAAACAATTTTACATAATTTCCTTACGATCTAAAGACTGTGCACAAAGTTGTTGGAGACAACTGCTGGTTACTATTGGGAAGAAATCGCTGCTTTATCTTCAAATAAAAAGTACAGTAAAACAACATTTAAAAATCACGCTTCTATTACAGTTTACTAACAGCAGCCTAATATCTGAGTTTGGTAAATTCTCATACTTACTATTTGCCTCTTTATAAAAACCTGCATGTTCCTTTCATTATTCCATCAATTTCACTAACTTTCCTGCTAAGAAAAATTACAGTCATATACTGAGTATCATTTTCTCTTTTATTAGTAGTGTTATCCCAACACCTTCAAACTCTAATCTAAAAATAGTCTGTCTTCAGTGAATCATAAGAGTAATCAATAGCTAGAACTCTTTTCATCTTATATTTAGGTGTTGGGCACACCTGGTGTAAACCCCACCCATCAATCAGTAACTCCATTAGAATGGTGATGCAAGAACTGACAAATTATGCCATAGTATGCTGTGCTATTTAAATCAATCTTCTGTAAAGAAGGCAGGTAGCTCAATACTTTAAGATGCTTGTTCTCAAAGTTTACAATCCTGGTTTCAAATCCTGGTGGGTCCAGGAATTTTCAAAAGTTCTGCTCAGTCATACAAGCTACAACCAGGATGATTTGGATTCCATGCTAAACTGTAGGTTGATCCACGACAGAGCCAGAATGTGCGGAAACTCAAAACTCTGTCACCAGATCAAAAGACCATACGATACTTGATCTCTCTTCGAGACAATTGCTGTATTTATTTATTTTTTATTTATCAATCTTGTTTCATGGATCCCTGCTGAGGAGCACCTCTGGGATGTGAAACATGTCATAGTTAATATACATACATACAATATGAGTCACAATCATAGTAAAAAAAAAACAATTATGTGTTACAAAGAAAAATAAAGACAATAAAATAAACATAAATTTTTACAACTGTGATTTGCAAAAGTCATATTGAATACAATTAATTGTTTTGTTCAAATTCTTGAATGGAGTAGGAGTTGCCAATAAGATAATCTCTCAGTTTTTCTTTAAATATATCTTTATTTTCTGCAAATTGTTTTATACCCTTGGGAAGTTTATTAAACAGATGTATACCAGACTAATTAACTCCTCTTTGTACTAATGACAGAGATGTTTGTGGTTTGTGCAAGTTATTTCTGCTTCTTGTATTGAGATTATGTACCTGTGAATTAGAAGTAAACAGGTTACAATGATCTATGACAAAGCACATGAGAGAATATATATACTGAGAACTCATTGTAAGAACACTGAGTTTTTTTAAAAAGTTGTCTGCAAGAAGTTTTTGGTTTTACCCTACACAACATCCTAATAGCTCTTTTCTGTGCTATGAAAACTTTTTTACTTTGTGAAGAGTTTCCCCAACAAATTATGCCATATGACATTACTGAATGAAAATATGAGGAGTAAACCTGTTTCGTTAATTCTAGATCTGCTGTTAGAGAAAGTGTTCGTATTGCAAAGGTGGCACTACTTAACTTTTTCAGTAGTGAAGTGATATGTTCATGCCAACAGTTTCTCATCTATTTTAATACCAAGGAATTTTATACTCTTTGTTTCTAATATTGTGTTATTTTTATAGCTTACTTGTAAATCTGGCTGTGCATAATTTTTTGTTTAAACCTAATATAATGTGTTTTTTCAAAATTTAGTTTTAATGAATTTGCCTTAAACCAATTTGCTACTTCACTAAGTACTTCATTTAAATTAAATTCTAGATTGCTGTTTTTCTCACAGTCAGGTTAGTGTCATCTGCAAAAGAAAACACTCTTAACTTTGTCAGATAAGTTTCCAGGAAGGTCATTGATATACAACAAAAAGAGGAGGGGTCCTAGGACAGAACCTTGTGGAATTCCATGTTTTAATTTTTCCCAGTCTGATGAAGCATCTTTGTTTATTTTAGTATCAAAAATGGACACTTTTTGCATTCGACTTTCCATGTATGATCTAAACCATTTACCTGCGATTCCATAAATACCATAGTATTAAATTTTTTTCAAAAGTAGTTCATGATTTACACAGTCAAATGCTTTTGCAAGATCACAAAATATTCCTACAGGGCTCATTTTATTATTAAGTTCCTCAAATGTGTTATTTAAAAATGAATATATAGCCATTTCTATAGATGATCCTTTTTGGAACCCAAATTGGGATTTAGTGAGGATATTATTTTGCGTAACATGTTTTATTACTCTACAATACATGACTTTTTCAAAAATCTTTGAGAATCCTGAAAGTAATGAAATGGGACGATAGTTATCTACACATGCTGATTCTCCTTTTTTAAACAACGGTTTTACAACTGCATATTTTAGTCTATTTGGAAACACGCCTTGAATTAACGATTCATTACAAATGTGGGCAAGTACATGATCGATACAATCTGAACATCTTTTTAGTAATTTACTTGAAATATTGTCATAGCTGGAAGAATTTTTAGGTTTTAATTGTTTAATGAGTTTATTTATTTCTGAGACTGTTCCTGGTGGCAATTGCATTTCCACAAATCTATTTGGGTAAGCAGTCTGAAGAAGCCTAAGGGCACTATTTGGGGACTGCTTTTCTATGCCTAATTTCTCTACAACTGTAGTAAAATGTTTGTTCAATATTTCACAAACTTCCCCTACTTCACTATGGACAGATCCATTTTGTTCTATTTTTGTCTTTAGAGTGATTTACAGATTTTCCTGTTACAGTTTTTATTATATTCCATATAGTTTTCATCTTATTGCCTGAATTCTCTATTTTCTTTGATATATAGCTGTTCTTGGCCTTTCTTATTACATTTCTTAGTATTTTAGAATAATTTTTTTTTGGTAACAGTTTAACGTCCCTTTTTAACAACGTGATCTTTAAAGACGAGAAAGGATGGGGGCAAGGAATGGGAAGGAATTCGGCCATGGCCTTTTGAAGGAAGCATCCCGGCATTCACCTGGAGTGATTTGGGGAAACCATGGAAAACCCAAATCTGGATGCCCGGACGGGGATTCGAACCGCCGTCCTCCCGAATGCGAGGCCAGAACGCTATCCGTTACACCACCACGCTCGGTTTTAGAATAAAGTTTATAATGAGCTTTAAGTGTATAGTTATCTGATTCTCTTACTTTTAAGTACAGGTCTCTTTTTGTTTTACAAGATATTCTAATACCCTTTGTTATCCAGCCGTTACCCAGTTCATTGTTTGGAGTATTGACAACTTTCCTTTTTTTGAAACTTTCTTCGAAAAGTGTTAGAAATATATTGAGAAAGGAATCAAAAATTTTGCATTAACACCCTGTGCATTGTACACTTCTGACCATTGTTCATTATTTAAGGAATCTATGAAATGTTTTATATTGTTTTCCTTAATATTTCTTCTACAAACCCAGCTTTTCTCTATCTGTTTAATAGTGTTTCTGGACTTGATACATAGCAGCTGGGCATCATGATCTGAGATACAATTTATTCCTGGAAGTATATTGTAATTACTGTACTGAGAAATATCCATAAAAAATTATCAATTGCAGTCCTGCTATTATTTTGTATTCTAGTAGGAAAATTTACAAGTGCTGTTAAGTTAAAAGACAACATCAAGGCTTCCATATCTAGCCTCTCATTGCTTTGATTGAGAAAGTCAACATTAAAATCTCCACATAAAACTATTTGTTTGTTATTTTTGAAACATAGTAACAAAGACTAACTGTGATAAAAACAGACTATAAAATTTCCTGAGGGGGCTCTGTAAATTGCTATTAATATGAGCTCTTCCTTACCATATTCTAGTTTAGTAACACAGCATTCAAAGTGTTGTTCTATACAATATTTACTTACGGCTACACTATTGCATTGAATATTATTTTTAACAAAAATGGCAACTCCACCTTTCTCCATTTTACATCTACAGAAATGAGAACTTAGTTTATAATTTGGGATGGACAGCTGAGATATTCCTGTGTCAGACAAATGACGTTCAGATATGCACAAAACATCTACATTGAAATTTCTGGAATTTTGAATCTCTTCTAGGCATAAGGTAATGTCATCAGATTTACTAAATATTCCCCTTATATTTTGATGGAGAATAGTGGTCTGAACTCTTTGATTCAATGAATTTAAATTGTTTACTTTATTAGTATATACTGGTATATCAGATGGAATTTCTAATTTCGATAAGTTTTGATCAGGAGAGACGTTAATTTCTTTTAGACATCTTAATACATTTATTTTATTTACCCTAAAAAAGGACGCGACTTAATACCACTTATCACAAGAATACCTCTTTCACTCACCTGGCATCCCCTGATCTCATCAGCAATAAGAAGCGAAAGCTTCCTTTTACCTCTGAGATTCAGATGGAGTCCATGGCGAGTATAACTGTCCCTACCAATGCAGGCCACATCTATCAAAGCAATGTGGGAATTTGTAACCCTTTCCAACGATGCATTTGTACGCCTAATGTTATGCCACATCCAGGGTTTATCATAACGCTCAAGCAAACCCACAAATCCCACATTTGTCTGATGTGTGTTCCTGGAAATGTGAGCAATGTCTTCCTAAATTGAGTAATTGAGGTCCTTATCAAGACTATTCCTGGTCCCCCACAATTACAATACAATCCTCCTTTGAAAAATCTTTCCCTAAGTCTTCCACATTGGCTACAACACTTCCAAGATCTGCATTTGGTTTGAAAATACTGCAGACTTCATAATCTGGCCCCAAATCAGACTGAACCATCTCACTGATTCCCCTCCCATGACTGCTTCCAAGTAACAGTACCTTCCTACGTTTAGATACCCCCTGAAAAGTTCTCCCTTTTACTTTATATGATCCCAGATCGTTCAGTCCAACTTGACGGTCCTCAGAGTTGCCATCTAGATCCTCCAATGGCCGAAACACATTGGACGTCTCCAGCTGGAAACCATCAGACAAACAGCGTCTCCTACCTCTCCTGCCAGAGCTGACTACCCTCCACTCATTGTTCTGCCTAAGCCTAAGAACTGAGTTTTCTGCCTTCAGGGCCTTTAAATCCCTCTCCGCAGATGCCACATCTGACTGGAGCTTCAGAATCCGCTGCTCCTGATCAATAATTCTGCATGAGTGACAGTTCCAGGCAATACTGACACAAGAGTCACTGTTAGTAACATCGCTGCACCCCCAGTGAAACCAGCGCCTGAAGTCCTGGCACGTCACTCCTTCTCTTACTGGTCTTCGGCAACATCCACACTTAGTATCCATTTTGATACTTTCAGAAAAACTTAATAACTTAGGAGAATAAAAACTTTAAAACGTTTACTTTTAAAAACTTATGAACTTAATAAACTACTTGTGTTTCAGTTGCCAAATAAAAGTAAAAGTAGGATTCTAAGAAAATGCTAAACAATAATACTATGTAAATCACTCGAAACTTTTCGAAAAGTGAATTAAAAACACTTGTCAACTACTAGACCTACAACCAAAACAAACAAATGGTATAAAAAGAACTCTTTAAACAATTAAAACGAAATTTGACACCCTAGAACTCTTGTTCTGACCTAACCTCAAATGTAAACAAATAAAACTTGTTTACACTTTACTGATTTTATATTTAAAAAACAGTTCAATATCACTTAACAACTTCACAATTTACTGAGAAACAAAACTAATGCAGTCAAAACAAACTTACTATGAAATTCTGTTAAGCTGTAACAAGAATACTGATACTAGACGTTAAGCACGGATATAAACAAAAACCAGGGAACACTGAATCTACAATTTACGGATGTAACAAGGCCTACGGAAAAGATCACTGATAATATGAACACTAAAAACTAATGTAAACGATCGCAATGTAGTCTTCACGGGTATGCAGCCGGATGGTGTTTTGAAAACACAACGTTTCGACAACCAGCTCGGTTGTCTTCATCAGGTGTCCGGTGTCTACAGGCTGACGAAAGCTGGCAGTCACCACGTAGACTGGTTTAGCCTCCCAGACAGACCTCCTAATATACCTGTCGGCGTGGCGGAAGACCCGCTCTGATTGGCCGGAAGCGGTGGCTTCATACGCGGTCCGCTACGGCGCTCGACTAGTGCCGTCTCCGCCTCCCCACCCAGGAGTGCTGGCAGTCCGTGGTACCGGTAGGCCCGCTCTGATTGGCCGTGGGCGCAACTCATTCTGCGGTCCGCTGCGGCCCCCGACCGGTGCCATTTGCTCCCTCCACGCCGCGCTGCACCGATCCGTCCCACTCCCGTCGGAGATCCCTAATAATAGGATTCCAGGCTTCACTCGGATGGAGCCCTCCATCCCGGTTAACGTTGTTGTTATTAAGCCTGATTTCTAGTGCCTCACTTATGACTGACTCCCAGAAGGAGGAGACCCTGGCCAACACTACAGTCTTGTCGAACTCGATTCTATGCTCCTCGTCGAAGACGTGCTCGGCAATTGCAGACTTTTCAAGTTGCATCAGCCTTAGGTTTCGTCTGTGCTCGGTGAGGCGCTCTTGGATCATTCTGGTTGTCTGGCCGATATACACCTTACCGCATTCGCAAGGTATGGAATAAATTCCCGGTGTTCTTAGGCCCACGTCATCTTTTACCGACCGCAGCAAATCGCGTATCTTGGCGGGAGGTCGGAAGATACTTTTAATCCCGTGCCGCGCCAGAAGTCTTATAAACATAATAGAAAAACGTCTACTATAAATTTTCATTTAAGTGGTGACATCTAGCAGTGAAGTGACAAACTCTGAACAATTAATAGAAAAGAAAACTAGGTTTACTATTAATTTTCATTTAGGTAAGTGGTGACAGCGAACAATTAGCTAAATTATTAATTTAATTCTACATTAGTTTCCTGACTTTCTATCTTGTTCAACGCAGTCTGTAGCCCATCGTATATTTCAGAAGGAAGACGCTATAGACAGAGGTATTTCTGCTGACAGACTTACATTTCACGATTTCTATAATAAAAATAGTTAAGTTTGATCTAAGTATCTGTATGTTGAAAGTTCCCAAGCACTCGAAAGTCCTAATTTTATTGAAAAAATAATTGAAAAATCAATGATTTTTTAAACTTAACTCATCATTTCTCAGCTAATAATGAATTAAATTCTTTGAATTTTTTAAGGAACATGCATTGAACTATGCCAAAACCAGTATTCTGATTGAAATTAATATAAATTATAACCGTTTAATAATAACTTGATTACAAATCAGAGCGTACGTCTTAACGTGTTTTCTGTTCTTTGCTGATAAAAAGTGTGTTACGAAGTTTGTCGCATGGAAAACTGTCAGTAAGAAAGTTGTTTCTCTATGTTGGAAGAAGTTTTCTGAAAAATTTGAAGCCATTATATTCCTTCTATTCACCTTTTTCAAGTTAATTTTCTTTTTTCTATCTTTTTCTTAAGAGTGTACTCATATAGTCGATGTTATGAAACAAATCCTTGTAATTTTATGATGATCACCAAAAGTGTGATACTTACACAATAAGTTTCCCTTTTCTTTTTACAGATCTATTGAAATATTTTATGTTCATTTCATCTGATAAGAATGAGCGATGGAAGGAAGAGACTGGCGATGCTCAGAACAAAAAGGAAGCCAAATTAAAACATGATGAACAACAGCAAGTTCTTCAGAAGATCAGGAAAGTAGAAAGTCTTTTAAAAGCACAAACAGTAATAAGACATTAAGTACTGCAAAAGAGAATTCGGGATCTACTGATAAAGAAAATCAATGTGGACAAAGTACTAGTACACCCATTGAGCTGATGAATCTGGATCAGCCATGTTCAGTAAAAACTTCTTGTCCTCGGGATGCTAACAAGTGGCAGTAATTTGATGTCATGCAGTGAAGAAGTGTACCAAGTCGCGAAAGTTCAACCAACAACAAAACTAAACACAGATCGTGCATTATGGGAAATAAACGACATGACAAGGGACATTATTGCAAGAAATAGTTTTGAACAAGTCCTGCGATTTTACCAAAAGTGAGAGAGTGTATTCTGATTATATCCGTTATTTACACAAAAATCTTTTTATTAGAAAAATAATGAAGTAAAGGAAAGGAATGGCTTTTCTATTCTGAAAGCAAAGGCTCCGTATTTTGTGGACCCTGTTTGGCCTTTGGATTGGTAGAAAACCAATCACACTTTAATCAGCAAGGTTTCAATTGTTGGAAGAATGCAGAAGCTCGAGTAGCTCAACACGAAAATTCTCCACATCACAAGTCCTGTGTTCTCGCTATACAAGCTAGAGGTTTGATACGTGGTTATATTACAACTTCACTAACTGCTCAAATGGACGAGGAAATTGTTTATCGGAGGAACATTTGAAAGAGAGTTGTAGCTGTTATAAAAGGATTGGCTTCAACACGTCTCACTTTTAGAGGAAGTAATGATGCAACTAAGGAAAATGGAAGCGGCTTCTAGGCGATATAAATAAGAAAAGAAAGGGAAATTAACCCACCACATACCAAAGTGGACGGATGCGATGAGAGAACACTAATGCTGACAAACAAACAACACAATATTTCGGCATATGCCTTGCTCACAAATAGAAAAAACGGGCCATTAGGCTCGGAACGTGTGCGCACACCGAACGTTCAGTTGTTTGTTTGTCAGCATTAGTGTTCTCTCATCGCATCCGTCCACTTTGGTATGTGGTGGGTTAATTTCCCTTTCTTTTCTTATTTAGAGGAAGTAATGAAATATTTGGTGACTCGCACAGTGGATATTACATAATGCTACCTGAATTAATAGCAGAGTCTGATCTGATTTTAGCCAGGCATACTGAAAGATATGGAGGATCTGGAAATACGAGCTACTTATTAAAAACAATCTGTGACAAATTTATTTATTTAATGGCTGAGAAAGTACTTAAAACTATTGGCGATGAGCTGCAAAAAGCAAAGTACTTTTCATTAATTGTGGATTCTACACCAGGTGTAGCACACGTGGATGAACTCACTCTTGTGATTCGATATGTGTTGGATAATGGAGAGCCAACTGAGTGATTTCTCAAATTTTTACATTCTGTAGGACACAAGGATCAAAAATTGCTTGATGTCATTACGTTAGAGCTAAATAAGTTACGGATATATCTGGAAGACTGCCGTGGTCAGGCATATGACAATGCTTCAAACATGTCTGGAATGTAAAATGGTTTACAAACCAAAATTCATGAACATTCACCACTTGCTATGTTCGTCCCTTGTGCAGCTCATTTGCTAAATTTGGTGGGAGCCTTGGCTGCTGAGTCTTGTACAGACTGCCAGTTCTTCTTGTTGCTGGAAGAATTATATGTTTTCTTTGTAAGGTCAACAGAACTTTGGAAAAAATTGGTTGATGAAATAGGAAGAGGAAAGACACTCAAGAGGGTGAACCTTACACATTGGTCAGCAAGAGTAGATGCCTGTAAAAGTCTAAGGGATTCCTGGGATGAAGTGCTTAGGGTTTTTAAAATGACACTGGGGAGAAACCTATACCACGAAATGAAGCAAAAGGAATTCACCTCAAATTGGAAAAATTTGATACTGCATTTATGGTTGTATTTTGGAAAGGCTAAATGCAGTGAGTACTGAAATTCAGAGTTTATCTGTAGATCTATTAACAGTATCCAATCTTTATGGATCTCTAGTTGAATTTATGATAACAGAGCACGAAAACTTTGACTATTTCGAAAAAACTGCAATCAGGGCAAAATTAACAGACAATTCAAAAGAAAAAAATTTGCAGACGAAACTTAAGAATTATCATGTAACGAAATTGAAACAACCTCAACAGATTTTTTTAGAATTAACAACTTTTTGATCATTGTAGATAAACTGAGAGGTGAACTAGAGAGAAGGTGTAATGCATATTTCTACTTCCAACATTTTCACTAGAACGGTGTGAATTTTCAACACAACATGTCACAAGAAAAGCTGTCTCTCATGCAACATTATTCTAATGATTTAGAGGACTATTTGGTCCAGGAATGTATACCTTTTCACAGTCACATTTCATCTAATAAGATTGCAGAGAAACCTGAGTCAAATTCGTTACTTGATTTCTCCAGATTTTTGAGGAAGCAATATCTGTGTAAGATTTACCCGAACCTGGATATAGCTCTCCGCATAGCACTTTGCACGCCAGCCACAAATTGTTCTGGAGAAAGGAGCTTTTCCTGCTTAAAATGAGTGAAGAATTACCAGAGGTCTTCATTATCTCAAGAAAACTAAACTCTTTGGCTTTTATATAGCCATATAACTATATATAGAAGCAGAGATAATGAACACCATAAAGATTATCTTCACCTATCAAAAATCCCGTAGAAAACTAAAATTATGTATTACATTTTTTATTTTCTTGTTTGTATTCTTGTTTCATAATAAACATTCATTTTTCTTGTTTCTATTTTATGATTAAATCCGAATACTTTCAAGTAATGAAGTCTCTCTTAATCTATATCCATTCACATATACATATAATCGTTTGCTACCTAATAAAGGTAATACAAATTAGTGATTAGTATAAGTATTAAGGAGAAAATGGTGGCACAAAATGAACAGCCCACACTAAGAAAAGTTTAAATCTGACCCTGTACAAAACTGTCTATATTTTGGAATTTTCAATTTAATTTTTGTGAGCGGAGGACGTGAAAAAAAACAAACATTATATCGAAGCAGTTAATCCAAATTTTAAGAGGTTAATACCAATTTTTGTTAGATAGAGGCAGTGCCACCATCCTTCAATGCGAAATAGGAGGTAACTGTGGTGAGAAACTTTTAGTATAGTAATAACAAAAAATTATTTGCATGATCGAAACCAACACACACACCCTTTTAGTGAATCACGGAGTAATAATAATAATATAGGAAAAACTGTACAGTAACATATTGGGTCTACTGGAGATTGAGATTCTGCTACAACATTCACTAATGATGTCATAATACTGCAGTGTCAATCACAAGCTGTATTATTTTCAAGCAGAAATTAAGATGACACCATTAAGTATTTCTAGCAGTGTCTTGCTTTTGATTAATGTGTCATTATTATATCAATTCTTCCTTGCAGAATCATAAGGTCCATTAATCCCAATGGGCAGAACCATTCGAAATAAGCGTTCATTTCGGTAACAATAGAAATCAGACATCACGATGCGTAACATTTTTCTTTTGGGTGAACTGTCCATAAATGAATGCAGTAGAAGTAGCCTAGTTTTTGTTGGCACTGTTTAGCGATGCACAGTACCATTCGCGGCTAATGGCCACTTGCGATTAATCGTGATGTAGACAGTCAGTGGCTTTTTGGCTGCATATTTTATCTATTAATCCACTTATTGTAGTTACTAATTGTTTACTGAGTAATAAAATTGGCCCGGAAATGCACTTGATCTAATGAGGAAGGGTGTAGACACTATTCTTCAGTTTGTTAGCTCCATATCAATTGATTTATATTTCATTCCGTTCTGCATTTCCTCGCTTGGCTGAAATTGCTATTAAAATCATGCATATGAAATAAAATATGATTTCATCAATAACCGTTTGCATTTAGGTTGTAATGCAGCCTGGACCACAGTAATAATGATACATACGACACGGAAACAGTGTATCCACAATATTGTGTGCGTGATGGTTACGTTTCACTGTGGTCCTGGCTGCATTAAGACCTAACTGTTGATGAATTCATTCCTGTACTACAGGAGCAAAATTAACGACTCCACCGTATGAGGCGTATTACCAGTGATGGAGCAATAGTGGAAAATTAATGCTCGGACATAGAACGTCTTGAAATTGGCTAACGCAATATAAAAAAGACGATTTTTCACATCAAATATTGTCAACGAGTTTTACAGGATAAAAAAGTGTGTTTTCACATGAAATGTTTTACAACAAAGTAAAATAAATGTATTTGCACGTTATAACTAATGGCTTCTCCTACAAAATTTACTACTGTGTGCCAATAAAACACTGGTACCTATCCATCATCGGCAATAACAAGTGGCCATTAGCCACAAATAGTACTGCACACTGGTAAATAGTGCCAACAATAAGTACTTCTACAACATTTGTTTATGGATGGTTTACTCAAAAGAAAAAAATATGTTTCTTGGCGTGGTATTTGATTTCTACTGCTACCAAAATGAACTTGTAATCCAAATGGACATCTACCTGGTTCTACCCATCTCAACAAATTTTTTAGATCAGGCAGAAGTATTTACGGAGGGATATAAGACATCTGTCAGTCACCAAAAAATGGTACTACCCTGGCATAATATCTAGATTGGGATACCGCTGCAACCACTTACCGCCTCGCGATGTAAATACTACCGGATGGAAAGAGTATGACGTCACTTTGTTTCCATGTGTGACATGTCAGCGTTTGATAAAGGTGTTAAGCCATAGAACGTAACCAATAGTAATAACAATAAAAAAAAAAAAAAAAAAAAAATACGGATTGAAAAAGATAAAGAAAATTAGTACTTGTGCAATTAATAATAGTATGAAAATATCAACATTCCAAACAGATAATTATTATAATTCATTAGTAACGTTCCATAACATCGGTTCCTGTAATATTAACGTTATTAGCCACAATTCCATTGATTTGTATTTGATTCTGTTCTTCTATATTTCCTCGCGTGGCTGAAATTGCTATTAAAATCATTCATATGTAATAAAATATTTATAAAAAAAGATTTCATCAATAACTGTTAGGTTGTAACGCAGCCTGGACCATACAAACAGAGATTTGGAAATTGGGTATCGGCAATATCGTGTGTGACGGTTATGTTTCACTATGGTCCAGGCTGCATTAAGACGTAAATGACAGTAACGGCGATAGATACTAGTCTTGTGTAGTTCGCGAACGAACTAGTTCGGAAGAGCGCTCCCACAGGCGAACTACGCGAACTAGTTCCCAGATCTCTCGCTCCTTAGTTCGTTCAATCCTTTCCCGAAGACCAACTTTTGTTTTAGTTTATTATCTAAAATGAAACACAGTTCCTTGTGGACACATTTCACTGAAGACACAGATATAAAAATAAAAGAAAAATAAATTGTTCAACATTAATAATTATTGCAGAAGTCACAAACGGAAGTTTAACGTGGAATGTGAAAATAAAATACACTTTGATCCCATTAACAATCAAAAGACAACTATCGATAACCACAACTACCATAACAAACAAGAGAGCGCGTGCAGTAGCGCTAGCAAAGCGAGCGAGCGAGCTGTCTTGGAGGACCTAGTTCGCGAACTAAAAGAGCGCTCCCAGTCGCGAACTAAAGAGAGCGGTACAGTTCGCGAACTAACAGAGCGCTCCCGGTCGCGAACTATAGAGAGCGGTACCGTTCGCGAACTAGCACCATTCGCCGCTAGGGTTTCCAATATTTTTTCGGTTGATGGTAGGAATTTTTTTAAAAAGAATAACCTATAAAAATATGCTACACTTCAAAAATATAATATTTTACGAAAGAGTAGAAAATGATAAAAGGTATGTTTTTACTATTTCATTTTTTAAGCTATATTTTTTACACTTCTTTCATCTTTAATTCTTTTTTGTCTACAGTAAAATTGTCATATGCTTTATCGCTTTCAGTTGTCAAATTAATTTCGAGAAAAAGCTCATTTTTTATTCATGAAATACTTCTCTTACTTTTACCTGGATTTCGTATAATATTGTTATTTCAGAGTAAAGTTTGTTCACTTTGATATTCATTTTTTCTCGCAAATTTATAACCTCTAATATAGTCTCACAGTCATCAAATGAAACCCTGTGATTTTAATTTAATTTTTGGATTTTGTATAGCCAATTGCTTTCATTAAAATCTAACTATTTACTAAGATACTCCAGACATTTATCAACGAATACAGAGCATTATTTTTTTATGTTATCACTTTCTGTGGAGAATTTGGTTTCTAAAGGCTTTTTCTTGTTTTCTTAACCAAAGAAACAGTATCTTTTACATTTTTCTAGTGTTGATTTTAAAGCTGACATAATATAATACTTATCTCAGTCTGTTAGTTAACAGCTTTGTGAAAGTGATGAAAGAATGACTTGCGAAATTCAAATAGATTTTAACTCTTGTGTCTTCATCAATTTCATTCGTCGCCAAAAAATTGTGAATGTGTGTTGGATTATTCTCCCCTTCACTAATAAAATAATAGCTCAATGACTTCCAATTCACTGGAAATATACGCACTTTCGTTATTGCTACCACTTTCTCATTCAAGGGTCACTGTTATTTTTATATGTCTAATTATTAGATATCACATTGGAAGTATTAATGTTATTTTTCTTAATAATATAGGTAATACTATTTCTGTCATATAGTACTTAAGTTGTAGCCAATAGTAGAATTATATTTTTTCCATGATTTCCAAAACTTTATTTATATAAAAAATCCGATTACTTATAAACGAGTATTTTAATTCATCAAAATAAATGCGTTTATAATATTTTATAAGTAATGTTGTGTTGTTGTTGTTGTTGGGGTTTAAGGGCGCGTTGACGGCAGGATCATTAGCGCCTTTTATAAGTAATGTTTCTTCCATGAACTAATAAACAAATCCATTAAAAAAATTAACATTCTACGAATGCATGTAAAGTAAATGGTAAAAACAGCACAATTATTCAATTTACCCATTTGTGTAAAGGAAAATGAGCACTTTGGTTTATCGGCGCCAACTGTTCATGCTAATGTAATTTGAAAGGGCTATTATTAAGCAATAACTTTTGTTAAGAAGGTCATATTAAATTCCATTTAGAAACGACAAAAAAATGATTATGTCCTAATAAAACTGACTTAACAAACAAAATAGCGCGTGCAGTAGCGGTAGCAAGGCGAGCGAACGATCTGTTTCTCTGAATTCGAGACGCGAACTAAGGAACTAAAAGAGCGAACTAGTTTGCGAGGTAGCTGCGAACTAAACTGAGCGCTCCCCTTCGCGAACTATTATGCGCAAGTCTAATAGATACCACGTAGAAATTAGGTATCCGCAATAAAGTGTTCTTAGTTATGTTCAGTGCAACAAAACCTCATCACTAATGAATTAATTCCTGTACTACTGGTGCAAAATTAACGATTTCATGATATGAGACATATTAGTGATGGACTACTTTCTGTGGAAGGACCCATTAGTGACATATAAAGCTGCGCGTGGAACTTGTACATCACATTCAGCAACGCAGTGAAGTCATAATCTCTCCATCCCGAGGCAGTAAGTGGTTGCAGCGGTATTTCAATATAGATATTACCCGTACCCTCGTGGAATTCAGAATAACTGCTTCAATATGACGATTTTGTTTGGAATTCGTATTAAATTGTTTGTAAATTATAAAAAGAATAAAAAATTGTTTACCTTATGCCATGGAGGAATCATTCCCCAAATCATTGGAATAATAATTCTTTCGGATTTGGAGTCGACTTGACTTCCTGGTACCATGACAGGTAAAACTTCTGTTGGTGAAATGTTGGTAGATGGCTTATAAATATGGTACTTGTCATCCATTGTTTTCCAAGGCGGAATGACATATTTCTTAGTATCCTTGTTGCGATTAGAGAAAGCTTTACAGATATGTTCAGGGTCCAAAGTACTGAAATGATTGGATGACAACATTTAAAATTCATAACGCAATATTTAAAAGCATTCTGAAAACCTAACCACAGTAATGAAAGTAGTATTACTCATCACAAAAAAACTCATGAAACCAAAGCACATAATTAATAAAAGTACACCACAGATCTGTCATACAGAGGTAGCAAAAAATATGTTATTCAGATATGGGCTACAAAACTACTGAGTGGTAAATTAACAAGGGACAATTTACCAAGCTGTCCTTCCGCACATTACTTGTAATTCAAATAGGAAACAAAAATAATCGACGAATAAAAACTGTAAACACAACGAAACGTCTAGGATTATTCCAATTCTAATATGACTTCACGTTTCTCACATCACAACAGCAAATGAAACAACCGCTTTCCACACAACACTCCAAAGATAACAATACTTCAAAGCAAAGCTCAATTAAAATCTTTGTAATGGAAAAATGTTCCAAACACTGCAAAAGAGATCGTTGACTGAATGTTTCTTTCAGTAAGAGTTGTATTAGTATTGAATCACATAGTTTCCATAAAAACATACTTTTAATTATTTGATTTAGCCTAAAACGAATTTTTGTTATTAATTCATTTATTGTTTGAGGTACTACATTCATCTCCATTTATTCCCTTCCTTACTCCTTTTGCTACAAATGAAAATTTTCCCTATCTCTGGTGTCCTAATATTACTCCAATATCTTCAGCCACTATACATCAAGGTATCTTAGTTACTGCACACGTTTTGGAAACCCGCTAACCATTCTGCCTTCCATATTCCAAGTACTCTCAATCAATACTAATTACTGTTGACAACTCCTACTCTGTCGAAGAATTTATTTCTAAGGTATCTACAAAATAACTGCCAATAGCTTGTATAAATGTAATTTACATAATTAATTTACCGTGTATGCTATGACTGTATATCTTCTGGTGTATGTATTATTTTGTTATGCAATTGTTTAAGGTACAGGGGCGTAGCTACTATGGGGCTAGGCGGCGCAGTGCACCGGGGCCCCTACGCTCAGGGAGCTCCCAACAACTGCTCAGGGGGCCCCAAGTACAACTCAGGGGCCCCCAACCTCAGCTCAGGGAGCCCCTAGCAGCAACAGAAAACAAAAAAGGTTGTCCATCTGGCCTGAGGGCCCAAAATAAATTTTTTGCACCGGGGCCCTTGTTGACCTAGCTACGCCACTGTTACGGTACCATGTATACTATGACTGTACATCTTCCGGTGTATGTATTATTTTGTTATGGAATTGTTTAATGCACCATGAATGTTAAGGCTGAACATCTTCTGGTGTATGTATTATTTTGTTATGGAATTGTTGAATGTACCATATATGCTATGGCTGTACATCTACTGGTGTACGTATTATTTTGTTATGCAACTGTTTATCTGTAAACTGACAACTTTCCACATCCCACAGAGCCAGTCTCTTATATTGGGATCAATGGAAAATGAATGTATTGTATTGTATAAATTCCACAAACGAATCGAGCTACTTTCCTTCCCCCACACACTCCTTATAGAACATTTATTGGTAACCGTAATGTGTGTCCCACACAGTTCCACCATAATCAAGGCTGGGATTCTGAAATTTTACCACCTATCTAATTATTCTGATGAATGATTGTATTGATGGTTTACTATTAGAAGTTAGATTATAAAAGAGTGGAGGCTTTCTCGGCGTTGTATATAGATGACTGTTCTTGGGAAACTAGCCAAGTGGGATCGTTTGTAAAGCGCTATGTTTCGGTGGTCATAAACTCTACCGCCATTGTCAAGTGACTGCTGCCTGACGCGCACCCGTGATCAATTTCTGCTTTCTATTTGCAAGCGGTTGTCGTGGAGGTTTTGTCACTAGACATTTCCTTCAGTCTTACAGATTAAGTGTCATTACTGGTGGTTTGTCTTTTGGTTGCTCTTTGTTTGTTTCAGTTATTAGTTAGAATTGACAATGGTCTTTTGTGATTGTCGAAATTAATGTAGCACTGGCCGAGGCTGGCATTCAGTGGGTTAGTTGACTTTCGTGATGCCCTATAAAAAGATTTGGTTATTTCCAGCATTCTTTCTTGGAGCAGCGGGACACCTGCTGCTTCATACAGGTCTGCTGTCGGCAACCGGGTCTGCACATGTAGTACTCACCGAAGCGATCTGTTCCGCATCGTCTGCAGACGGTTCATTTGGGCCTTGGATGCGTACCCATACCGTTGGCACGCATACTCGATCACCGGCTACAGTAAACACTGACATCGGCGCTGGCTGAAGATGAGCTATCCCTGTTGAGTATTGGGTACAGCTCTTGTAGCCTGGCTGTAACTTTTCGTCGTACCTCCTCAATGTGATGTTTCCATGTTAGACGAGAGTCTATTTAGCTGTGGTCGATCACTCGATGTCTTCACCATTT
>JARYHS010013575.1:0-11128 GCA_031002005.1 Vandiemenella viatica | reverse complement strand
AATTAAATCAGTTTAATTGATAACTGTTTATAAATTAAATACCCGCACACTGTTCGATTAAGCAATAATTGAGTTACAAACACAGATAACCTTTTAATCTTAAGTAAAATTCAATTAAAATCAAATAAAGATAATTTAATTCAAATTTTAATCAAATACTATATTAAAACTGGTTATTAACAATCAGATTATATAATAAAGAGAATGATATGTTAGCACGAAGAATACCACAAGTCATGTTATTTCTGTAGACTGCAAGTTCTGTCTAGAAGGAGCGGGTGAGAGAGCGTGAACGAATGTAAGCTTTCTCGGTGAGTCATTTGTGTAAAATCTCCTAGGGCTTTCCACCGAGGTAGTGCGACGTTTCGAAGCCTGCCTCAGGCTCCATCTTCCGGCGAAGTGAGAGCGTGCTAGACAGCAGGTATGCGGGCCGTGGCCGAACCGTGTCGATCAAGCTGTCGACGCCTCCACTGGGATGCAGCACGAGCGGACAGCTGCAAGTTTTGGAAGGGACTGAGGTTGTTTCATGTGACACGGATCCATCAATCTTTCAAGAGCTCCGCGGGTGGTTCCTAATTAGAATAACAATAGGCCCACTAGTAGACAATACTAGTTAGTAGCGTTTGAACAGTCAGCGAGTGCAGTAGCGTATTTTGTTGTTGTATTTTATCTGTAGTGGTGTGGGTATTTGAATAGTGTAATCTCTGAGTGTTTACATTTTGTAGACTATTACTATTACACTATTACAATTACTCCGCGATTCACTAAAAGTGTTTGGCGGAGGGTGCATTGCACCTATCAGGAAAGGTAATGGTTTGGAAGGGATATACGGGATATGGCAGGATGGCCCATGGGCTATTGTGAGGAACCATCCCAGCATTCGCCAGGAGCGATCTAGGGAAACCATGGAAAACCCAGATCAGGATGGCCGGAGTGATTTATCGGAAGCTACTCCTGTCCGATTTTGTGTTTACTCGACCGGTAAATCCATTCTATTCCATTCCCTAATCGCTCGTGGAAAAAATGAGTAGAGAAATGAATCGGTTGTGGCCCTGATTTCTCTTATCTTATTTTCGCGGTCATTCCGAGATATGAATGTTGCTGGTGGCAATATTTGTTTGCTGTCATTCCGAAATACGTCAGTCGAGAATTTTTCAATTAGCTTCCGTCGAGAGCAACGCCTTCGGTGCTCCAAGTCTTCCCAACCTAACTCCTTCAACATCGCACTTACGCATTCCCTCCAACTATATATACCTGTCACGAATCGGGCGGCTTTTCTTTGGACCATCTCTAATGCCTCCATTAATCCCTTTTGATGGGGACCCCATACAGAGCAACAATATTCTAAGTGAAGCCTCACTAGTGACTTGTATGCAATCGATTTAACTTCCGGAGTGCATTTTTTTAAATTACGACCTAGAAATCGAAGCGTACGATTTGCTTTCCCAATTACATTCTCGATATGCTCATTCCACGACAAATTATTACGAATTGTTACCCCTAGGTATTTAGCGGAATCTACCGTTCTAAGGACAGTGCCATTAATTGTATATTCAAAGCTAAATGGTTTCACCTTTTTACTTACACGCATGACTTGGCACTTTTTAGCGTTAGCTCCAACTGCCAATCTTTACACCACGCAATTATTTTCATAATATCGTCTTGTAACAAAGCGCAGTCGTCCTGGGTTGTGATTTCACGGTAAATAATAGCATCATCGGCCAATAATCTTTTCATTCCCCTTATTATGTCGCACAAATCATTAATGTATATGAGAAACAACAGAGGCCCTATCACGCGCTTCCTTGGGGAACCCCGGACCTCACTTCGGCAAGTGATGAACGCTCACCGTCGAGAACTACACACTGTGTTCTGTCCTTCAAAATGTCTGCAACCCAATCACATATTGTCTAGATATAGCCGTAACCACGAAGTTTCCTAAGTAACCTAGTGTGAGGCACTAGTGTTCGAAAGCTTTTTTAAAGTCTAGTAGAACTAAGTCAACCTGGGATTGCTCATCTATAATACGGCACACGTCGTGAATTAAAGTGCAAGTTGTGTTTCGCAGCATCGGCCTTTTCTGAATCCATGTTGATTTGGGTTTAAAAGCTCACCTTCATCCAAAAACCTGCATGACATTTGAACAGATGATGTGTTCTAAAATCCTGTAAAATATTGAGGTTAACGATATCGGCCTATAATTCTGAGGATCATTAACATTCCCATTTTTAAACACTGGAGTTACGATAGCGGTCTTCCATTCGGCTGGTATTTTTCCTTGATCCAGAGAGACGGTATACAATTTCATCAAATACGGTGCAATTTCCTTTGCGTATCTTGAGTAGAATCTTGTAGGAATACCGTCTGGTCCGGGAGCCTTATTGGTTTTAATATTCATAAGCAGTTTAGTTATTCCCTCGACATCGAGAACGAGATCATTCATAATTTTGTTGGTTCGATTGTTAAATATCGGAATCTCCTCCGAGTTTTCTGACGTGAAAGCTTTTTTAAATACATTATTCAAAATTTCTGCTTTCTCGACGCTAGTTTCTGATAATTCCCCATTTTCATTAATCAACGACGGCATGACCTTACGAGAGCCTCTTATTAATTTGACATATGGCCAGAACTTTTTTGGATTAGTAATCAAATCTTCGGATAAATTTCTGGCTTGGAATTCTTTAAAACGCATCACGCATCACGCATTGCCTTACGCACGTCCGCTCGCAAGTGGACTAATTTAGCGCGATCAGATGAGTCCCCCGATTTCTTTACCGTCGCATGTAAACGCCTTTGTTTCCTGAGCAAACGTTTCACTTCCCTATTGAACTACGGGAAGCTCTTACTAACCTTAATAAACTTCTTAGGAACAAATTGATTTAAGCCGGTCCATATTATTTCTTTTGCCGGCCTCGGTAGCGTAGGGGCTAGAGTGCCGAAGGCCGCCGGTTCGAATCCGGCCGCGGGCATGGATGTTAAGTGTTGTATGTCTGTGTGAATGTCCTGTCCGTCCTGTGGCGTCAATACACTGAAAGCAATAAGCAATTATAATCACCTTGAGCTGGCTGTATGGCCTCCGTTGCCAAATGCCATTAAAAAAAAAAAAAAAAAAAAATTATTTCTTTAAATTAAACCAAAGTTCCTCAACATTTGTATTAAGCGTGTACGTTTGAAAATTTTTCGCCAAATGATCGACCATAAACGCATCATTTGCCTTATCGAAACAATATACGAGTATGTCTTTATCATGCTTCAAATTCAGCCTAGATTTTAAAGTTGCCACAATCGCCTTTGTGATCACTTATACCGTCTTTTATACAAACTTTTTCTACAATATCCGGATTGTTAGTAAGAAAAAGTTCCAAAATGGACGAGGAATCTTTGACGCTCCCAGTTGGCTCTTCGACCATCTGTTCAAGAGAATTTTCTGCGAATGATTCCAGGAACGTTTCGGTTATTAACCTATCTCTTCCGCCTGACCTGAACGTAAATGTGTCCCAGTTAACAGAGGGTATATTAAAAATCACCTCCCATGATCAATGTATGTCCCTGAAATTTCTGAGAAATACTATTAAGTGACTGTCTAAAATATTCCGCGTTATCTAATCCAGAGTCCGGAGGTCGGTAAAATGATCCTATTATGAACTTTAAACTTCTGCCAATTTTTACCTTCACCCATATTAACTCGCAACAATTTTCAGTTTCATTTACTACGGAGCAATTGATGGTTTTATTAACGGCCACGAACACACCTCCGCCCATTGAGGTAGTTCTGTCTTTCCGAAAAACATTGAATTGAGGAGCAAATACTTCGCTAGATTCTACCTCTGGCGTCAACCAGCTCTCGGTTCCTAGCATTATATCAACATCGTTAGTCGCAACTGCAGCGTGGAAATCGGCTACTTTCCCTCTAATACGCCGACAATTAAGGACCATTATCCTTAGCGGTTTAATATCTGTATCTGTAGAGTCTAAATTCGCATTTTTACTATTTGCACTCCGAAAGGAAACGGGTCAAGTATTTGGAGCTGTAAATTTCTATTTATTTACGCCGTCACTTCCAGGATCTAGATCTAGATTAATACCTGTGCCTGAAGAGATGCCATCGTAGTACCAATCTCTTCGAGAGCCTGACGCCTACTGTAACACATTGCGCAAACCATGTCCCACAAACAACCAAACACAGAGTCACAAACAAATTAATCAGAAAAATCAGACAGCTGCTACAGCTCAACTAAATGGATCACTACCTAAACAGGAAATATTTAAGATAACACGAAACCAAAATTTCAGATCACACAACAATTCAGCTACTGCTGCTACGGACGCAAAGGCTCAACTCACTGGATCACTACCTAAAAAGGAAATATTCAAGATAACACAAAAACCAGTAAAATACAAATCAAACACAAAAGTCGGCTACAGTCGCTGAGGCTCAACTGACTACTGCTGACTCTCAGAAATTTCAAAGATAAAAACAAAGTCTAACTAACACACTTTAGATTAAACAGACAAGAAAGTCGACGACTACTGCTCACGGCGGCGGTTGCTCGACTGCTGGCTCACTGCCTACACAGAAAATTCAAAGATAAAACAAAGTCTATCTACACACTTTAGATTAAACACACAAGAAAGTCGACGACTGCTGCTCACGGCTGCGGTTGATCGACAGTACTAGTTAGTAGCGTTTGAACAGTCAGCGAGTGCAGTAGCGTATTTTGTTGTTGTATTTTATCTGTAGTGGTGTATGTATTTGAATAGTGTAATCTCTGAGTGTTTACATTTTGTAGACAGTACAAGTTAGTAGCGTTTGAACAGTCAGCGAGTGCAGTAGCGTATTTTGTTGTTGTATTTTATCTGTAGTGGTGTGGGTATTTGATTAGTGTAATCTCTGAGTGTTTACATTTTGTAAACAGTGGTCGTTAGTAGCGTTTGAACAGTCGCCGAGTGCAGTAGCGTATTTTGTTGTTGTATTTTATCTATAGTGGTGTGGGGATTTGATTAGTGTAATCTCTGAGTGTTTACATTTTGTACACTGTGTTCGTTAGTAGCGTTTGAACAGTCGCCGAGTGCAGTAGCGTATTTTGTTGTTATATTTTATCTGTAGTGGTGTGGGGATTTGATTAGTGTAATCTCTGAGTGTCTATATTTTGTAGACAGTGCTCGTTAGTAGCGTTTGAACAGTCGCCGAGTGCATTAGCGTATTTTGTTTTTTATGTTTTATCTATAGTGGGTTCAGATTAGGCTAGTGCAATCTCCGATTGTTTATATTTTGTAGGAAGTACAGGTTATTTCGAGTTTCTGTTCCTTTTTTCTGTCCTTTTTTTCCTTTATTTTTTGCGTTTTTCAAAAGCAGTATGTCTAGGGAATGTGATTGCTGTGTGGAGACGCAAGCTGAGGTGGCTGATCTGCGCGCACAGCTTGCAGCTGTGTTAGCGAAAGTTACACAGCTGGGAGCTGCCGTAAAAGGCTGCAGCAGATGTGATGTTGGGGAAACTGATGTAGCCATGCCTATCACAGATTCTCCCATATCGACCGTCGTACCTGCAACCAAGGCTAAAGTGTTGGATGCTGTGCCGCGCTCGCCTGTCGGTGACTGGCGTGTGGCTTCTAGACTTCGAAGCCGTACACGGGGGCAGTCGAACAGGCTTAAAGGCCAAGACGCTGAACTTGTTTGTCTGTCCAACACGTTTGATGTATTGTCGGAGGCTGACTCAGTCCCACAATTATCATCCTGCGAGTTGACAGCTCCCCAGCCCGCCAGGTCTGAGCAAACGCAGAAGGGCATTCTGGTAGTTCGGAGCTCTAATTTTTGGCGGTTATTAGAGCCCCTTAGAGAAATGGCGGAATCCTCGGGGAAGAAATCCAACGTCCATTCAGTGTGTATTCCGGGTGGCCTGATCCGAGATATGGAACAGGTCATCCCGGATGCCATAGAAGGGACGGGGTGTAGCCAACTACAGATTGTGGCTCATGTCGGCACCAATGATGCTTGTCACCTTGGGTCGGAGATTATGCTCTCTTCCTTCCGGCGGCTGGCTGAAAGGGTGAACTCTGTGGCCAGTGACCGCAAGATATCGGCAGAGCTAACCATATGTAGCATCGTAGACAGAGTTGATTGTGATGACATTGGCTGCAGATCTCTCGATCTTCGCCATAGGGTCGAGTCTTGTAGGGTTCCCCTTAATAGATCAGGTGTGCACTACACACGTGAATCGGCTAGACGGGTGGCAGGGGACTTGTGGAATGCACTGGGTGGTTTTTTAGGCTGAGGGAGGAAGACCCAGACACGAAATTCATTTACGGGCAACCCAATCAGATGCTACACCGGAATGTAGGAGCAACATAAAAGAATCTCGACAGTTAATAGTTCTCGTAATTAACTGTAGAAGCGTTTGTAACAAACAACCGGAACTTGAAAGCGTTATTTGTAGTACAGAAGTGGATATCGTTATCGCTACAGAAAGTTGGTTGAAACCGGAAATAAGTTCCGCCGAAACTTTTAAAGATAGCATGAACGTTTTTCGTAAAGACATATTACATTCTCATGGAGGTGGGGTATTTATAGCTGTGAGTAAATTTCTCCCATGTAATGAAATAGACGTCGATACGATCTGTGAAATCATATCGATTAAACTCAACGTTGCTGGGTCAAAACTCATCATAGGCGCCTTCTACCGTCCACCCGGTACCGACATAACTATCGTCGAGGAGTTAAGAAATAATGTAAAAAGTATAGCTAGCCGTTTTAAGGATCATGCTATGATTCTAGGAGGTGACTTCAGTCTGTCTTATATTGACTGGCGTAATTACGTTCACATCACAGGTAGCAGGGATAAGGCAGCTTCTGAAGTAATTCTCGAGTTGTTTTCAGATAATCATCTCGAGAAGATAGTTAATGAACCTACGCGGTGTCATAACGGTAGCGAAAACATTTTAGACTTGCTGGTTACCAATAGGCCAGAATTATTCATTGAGATTTCAACGACCACAGGAATAAGCGATCACAAAGCGGTAATTGTGACTATCAAATTAATGACCAAGCGAAAAAGGAAAAAAGGGCGGATTGTATACAGATTCAGTAAGGCCTGAAAGGAGTGTTTTAGAACGTACCTGAGGAATAATTACCATAACTTCAAGTCAACAAAGGACACCGTTAAAGAGATGTGGAAACGTTTTATACATATAGTCAGGGAAGGAATCGAAATACATATACCAAAGCGGACAATAAAGGGGGAGAATGATCCACGGTGATACACATGCGAAGTCAAAAGATTACTCAAATAACAAAGGAAAATACACGCATCCTCAAGAAGGAAGGGGTGTCGCAGCGATTTAGAAACCTTAGCTGATTTAAGAGGACGTATTAAGAATGTAATGCGCGAGACCTTTAACGATCTTCACTCCAACTCTCTCTCTAAGAGTCTCACAGAAAACCCAAAGAAATTTTGGTCAAAAGTTAATTGTACCCACAGCAATATTCCAGCACTAATTCGTGAAGGTTCCGAGGTTAATGAAAGCCGCGATAAAGCTAACGTACTAAATACTGTATTCAAAAATACATTTTCAAATGAACATAAGGATAGTATTCCCGTTTTCCCACGCCGTGGTGAGTCGGTGATGGTATCATTACTAATAGATACTGCAGGTACTCATTACACAATTAGAGCTCCTGAAGTGGGGGAAAGCACCGGGCCCGGATGGATTTCCAGTAAGAGTATTTTCAGAGTATGCGGCGGAAATCGGGCCATTTCTGTCTGATATATTCAGTAAATCATTAGAAGAGCGAAAAGTATCTTCAGACTGGAAAATCGCGCAAGTAACTCCGATTTTCAATAAAAGTGATCGAAGTGATCCTGGAAACAATCATCCCATATCTATAACATCTGTTTGTAGTAGAGTTATGGAGCATATTATATGCCCGAACATTATGAATTTTCTAGATGATAATAATTTGCTTACAACAAATCAACACGGATTTCGAAGGAAACACAGCTGGCTCTATTTACACACGACGTAATGATAGTTATAGATGCAGGTTCACAAGTAGATGCAATTTTTTTAGATTTCCAGAAAGCCTTTGACTCTGTGCCACACAACCGCCTTTTAGCGAAGCTTCGAGCGTAGGGTATATCGGATCAGCTTTGTGAATGGATAAAGGATTTTCTAAATGGTCGGTCGCAGTATGTTGTCGTTGAAGGAGAAAGTTCTTCTAATCTAGATATTACATCGGGTGTATCTCAAGGAAGTGTAATAGGACCACTTCTTTTCTTAATTTTTATAAACGATCTCGGAGACAAAGTGAAAAGCTTTTTTAGATTGTTTGCTGATGATGCGGTTATTTATAGGGAAGTAAGAAATTTCGGTGATTGCTTAGAAATTCAGCGTGATCTGGATGTTATTTTGGCATCGTGCGCTGAGTGGTAACTTACTCTAAATTGTAAAAAGTGCAAGACAATGAGCATAACTAACAAAAAATATCCAATTGTTCAGAAATACGATTTAAACAATACAGTTATTGAAATGGTAGATTCTATGAAATATTTGGGAGTATATAAAGGAACATGAAATGGGACATACACATTAATTCGTTAGTAGGTAGAGCAAATTCTAGGCTGCGATTCATAGGTCGAATCTTGAAAAATTGTAATGAACAAACAAAGGAGATAGCGTACAAATCTCTTGTGCGTTCACATTTGGATTATTGTTGTGCCATTTGGGACCCGTTTCGTAAGGGGTTGATCGAAAGAATAGAGAAAGTAAAGAGAAGAGCCGCTCGATTCGTGACCGCTTGCCACAGTCCTTATGAAAGCGTCACAGAACTGATTAGTAGACTAGGTTGGGAGTCTCTGGTAGATAGACGACACACTTTTCGTTTAAACTTATTGGTAAACATGCGTACTCCCACTTTCACTTTTGAGTGAAGTGAAATACTTCTTCCACCAACCTATTGGAGTCGGAAGGACAGGAAAGATAAAATTAGAGATATAAGGTCCCGTACTGATTCTTATATGAATTCTTTTTTCCCTCGTATCATTAGGGATTGGAATGCACAGCAAAGAGATTAGCTTTGGTGCTGAGAATCCTCTGCCACCCACAATTTTGTGAATTGCAGAGTATATATGTATATGTATAGGAGTTTCGAGTCTAGTGTTACTCATACGTGTTAATGTTTTTCCTTCCAAGGCATTCCATGACCCGCTAGTTGTAATTGATTCTCTGGATTCTTACTTTTCTTGATGAAAAACACTGCTGTGCATTTATGCACACCTTGTTTTGGATACACCATATTTCCACCACTCGTAGTTGTCATTGGATCCTGTTATTGATCTAATTCGTCGTTCTGAACTTATGTCGCTGTGTCATCAGCAAATAATTTTAGCGTTATGCCTGGTATGAAAGGAAAATTATTGACGAATCACGTCTAAGAGCTCAATCAAGCACATTAATATTGCTTCATCTCACTTCTGCCTTAGCACTATGTTATTCGGCTGCAGAGTACGCCTGTCCCGTATGGCACAGTTCAACCCATGCCAAACAAGTATACATTGCACTTATTGACACGTGCAGAATCATAACAGGCTGCTTAAAATCAACTCCAGTCGAATGGCTCCACCGTCTCGCAGGAATAGCACCACCTTCTGTTCGAAGGGAAATAGCAGTGAACAATGAAAGGAGGAAAGTGAACCATGAAAAATCTCATCCACTATATGGGTATATACCTCACAGGCAAAGACTGAAGTCCAGGAAAAGTTTCCTAAAAATATCTCAGGAACTTACAACGACAACTGAAAAAGCCAGGTTACAACTATGGGAAGCTAAGGCTCCCCTTCCGCATGGCTGGGGAAGAGTGTCTGAATCTTTGCTACCTGGTTATGACAAGGGATGGTTGACGTGGAAATCTTTGAATAGGCTGAGATCAGGAGTGGGCAAATGCAAAGTGAATTTAGCAAGATGGGGCTATACTGAGATCAGTGATATCAAGTGCGACTGCGGTGAAGACCAGACTGTCCAGCACATGCTCCAGTGTCGACTGTGTCCAGCATCCTGTTCGGCAGCTGAACTGTATAAGGCCTCAGAAAATGCACTGGAAGGTGCCAAGTTCTGGTCGATTATAATTTGATGATTGTGATTGTGTAACTGTATGTTTCTGATACGAAATAATAATCTCACTTTCCACCGTCAATGAAATGATGATTTGTGAATGAATAAACTTTATTACCGTTTTTATATATTTGTAGTGTAAGGCATTTCGACTGCGAGAGAGTTGTACCAGATTATACGGTAATTATTTAATGGAACTAGGTGAAAATCTAAAGGGATCACAATAGACACACCAGCTTTTGTCGACAACATCGCTATGCTGTAAAACGACTTAAGAAATGCTAGAATCCAAATTGATTTGCTCAAAGAAATCACCGATCAAACCGGTCTACTGGTATCTTTTGAAAAGAAAACGGATGTAATTACTAACATCCAAGATGCTTCACAAAACTTAAACCAATTAGTCAAAAATCAATCGAGAGGAAACATTTATGTATCTGGGTGAAATGATCATGGAAAATGGATTCTGCAAAGAAGATATTCGGGAACGAATACACAAAGTGGAAATAGCCTACCAAATTTCGCTAGAGATTTACAACAGATAATGTCTTTCACAAAATACCAAGATACGTCATTATGAAACCAGAATTTTTGAATACAGCCGAAACCTTGTTCCTGAATGCTAGTGAAGAACTCCTGGGAGAATTGTAGGAAAAAGAGCGAAGAATTATTAAATGATTTCTGGGTTCCAACTTCAAGAATGGCTTTCATCAAAAGTAACCCAAAAATATAGAAAAAAATTATAATCCCCTGGTTTGTTATATCAAAGAAGTCCTTAATTTATTTGGATCAAAACAAGATGATGCATTTCGGAAGAAGTTAGTGATACACTGAATAAACCGAGACGAACGATCTAAAAGAAGACGCGGTACCCCTTGCACAGAAAAGCGCAAACAGGCACATTCAAAACGAATGAAGGATTTTTGGGCCAAAATGAGAACGAACCTCACTGCCAATTGCAAGAAGGCTTAACGTGGTATTAGTTGGCCTCAACGAATATGTGTATATGTAATGGATTCACAAA
>JARYHS010013574.1:0-36543 GCA_031002005.1 Vandiemenella viatica | reverse complement strand
TTCATGCATGAATTTGTAGCCCACATCACTAGATGCATTATAGGTAGTGTATGTTGTCATACGCCACATGTGAAAATGAGAATGAACAGATGAGATTTGCGAAAAGTGAGAAAGATGTCAAAGGATAGTGCAGAGAATTCTCATAAATGGAGTAACTTTCATTAAAAGTTATAAATATTAGGGTGGATATTAATTGTTTTTTTTTTTTTTAATTTTGAAGAGAGTGAATAGCGGGTGGAGAAGGGACTAAAATTTGAATGGAATAGCTGTAAATGAAAGATTTCACCCAAATAAAAATAGTTATGGATTCAAAACAAATGTCACTTGAAAGAGGGAACTAAAAGGAATCCTGTGATGGTAAAATCTCTGTTAGGGACTAAATACTTCAATTGATACACCTGGATAGCTAAAACGAACCTTCTAAAATGAATAGTGGTTAAATAAACCAATTGAAGACTAAATTTATCACAACATAAAGTAATCAGGATAAAAAAATTCTACAAATTGACAGAGTTTCAGAAATATTGGAGTCAAAATAGAAAATCTGAGAAGTTCTTTCCATGCCCTGAGCCTTTATAAACCTCAGAATCTGACCCCAATACGCAGTTTGAAGGGGAGCACACTTTGTGCTGGTCATGTTCATGATGTGGTAGGAGTCGCTGGACTTGTAATATTTCAAACATGTAACACTGGAACATAGAATTTCTGGTCGAGTTGTAGCTTCGGACTCTAACAATATTTTGATGAAGTGAAACTTAGAAAATTTTCCAAGTATGGAACAGTTCTTAGGGAGCATCCATAAACCATGTATCTCAATTTTGGCCACCTGTGTTCCAGCAAAGTGTCTGTTTAATGGAGCAGTTGTCACTATATGGCACAGTAATCAGACATTTCTCCAGAAGGTGAAGTCGGAGAGCAACTTCAACTTATTGCAACAAATTGATGTGCTTCACCAGTGGGAGGCTTCAGATTTTTGTTTGTTAAAATGTTAAGAAGACTTTTCTTCATTATATCTGCATAGTAGAGTTAATTGATAGTTGTGGTGCATCTCAGAATCTAACATTCTTGATAAGTGGGAAATTTAGTTATTGAATTAACTGATCGGTTGATAAAGGAGATGATTACATTTGTCTTAAGACTTTATGTAACTGCACACCAAAAAAAATCATTCACAGGTACTCTAAACTTAACCAAATCTGTAGAATACTGATGATAAAGAAATAAATATAATCATTCTGTGTCATGCGGGGAATAACATTTTTAATTTGAGCTGTATTTTGTCACTTCTTGATGGAACAAATTTGCTGAACAACACTCCACTGTCCCTTTTGATAATTTTTTATGGTTCATTCAATGTATTCCTTTGAAATCAGAAGTTGTGAGGGAAGAATTGATATCAATTAAGTGACTTATATTCAGGCCAAATTCCACCATCAGATTTTTAGGCTTTTGGAGAAGATGAAACTAATGGTCTCCATAATAGTGTCATATGGTCTTATATGATTACCTCGACTTGGACATCATTTGATTAAGAGATTGACTATGATGAGGCAATGGGGAAATAAACCATTCTCAGTGTTAAATAGCAAATTAGGGGGTTAGTTTAAATAAAATATTTAAGTTCAGTTAATTTATCATAGTTTTTGATACTGTTAAAGGAATTTTATTATGCTTTGAATAGTAAATTAAATGTAGCATCTTCTTCATTATGGTACAGAAATAATTCTAAGGTCACAGTGAAATAAAAAAATAAAATAGGTGTGAACAGTGAAACTAAGAAGAGGGGGGGGGGGGGCAGATTGGCACATTTGAATTGTATAGTTGGTGCAGAAGAGTAAAATATTAATTGTTGGACATGAGAATGGTAAGCTTGAGAAAGTAAAATTATTTGGGAAGTGTCAGAAGAGGAAGAGACTTTGGTAAATTTGATTATTTAGGGTAGTTCTTGAAGGTTAATGTCCATTTGATATGTCGTCAACGAGGCTAGTGAAGGACATTAAACTCCTCCATTTTGGGATGGGACTCGGTCTGCACTCAGAATTGATGAGTTAAGTGAATTTGGGGAAACAAAGTCAAAAAATATATTGACAGTAACTATATTCATTTGAAAAAATAGGGAAGAAAAATTAATAAAATAGGTTAAAAAGTATATTGGTAACAATGAAAGGAAATAAATGCTGCGAGGCAATATTTACATGGAAAAGAAAGGGAAAATACACCGAACACTCACCAAAGTTGAAGGGAGGAGGGCAGCAGCAACACAACACAACACACAAACACACAAAGAAAAAACAATATTTCAGGTGAAAACCCCTTTTTCAAGTTAACAGAGAGGTGGCTGGTCTTGCGCAAGACCTGCGTTGGACGCAGCCACTCATAGAACACTATTTTCCCTTTCTTTTCCATTTAAAAACTATATTGGTAGCAATGAAAAAGAAACACCGCAAGGTAATATTTATATGGAAAGGACTGATAAAATACACCCAACAGTCAACAAAGTTGAAAGCAGGAGGGCAGCAGCAACACAAAACAACACACAAACAAAGAAAATACAATATTTTGGGTTAAAACAGAAGTAAGTGGCTGGGCATGCGCAAGACTTGCTGTCAGGGACAAGCGGGTAGTGGGGGTTGGTACCTATTTCTCACCTGAACCAGTTGTCTTCCAAAATATTCTATGTCCAAAGGAAAGTTCTGTAACCGTGTTGAAATACTTATGCTAACTGTTAAAATTGACCACAGTCGCCACTTACAGTTTTAAACCTCCTGCAAGAAAGGTACTATTGTATAAATGAAAGTCACATGTTGAATCACTGGATTATATTCTCAAAATTTTTCACGTAAATATTACAAGTCACAGTTAGCAAGGCAATCGGATATAAACGTTCTCCAAAGATCACAGGTTGAGAAACAAGAGCAAGAACCGCAGGAAAGAACCCCCAAAACTGAATTGAAATTTACATCACTTGGCTAGAACTGTTCGTCTGAATGTTCCAACATGGTTGCCGTTAGGTGTGTGCTAGTCCATGTAGACTCGTTTCCCACCTATCCTGCCATGGCGTCAGAGTTTCCCACCATCCACCGCTCTCCAAGCAGTGCCTAGCACGAACGTGCTCTCACCACCGAGTTGTAACTAAGACTGAAGACCAAGCGCATGTAGGGCCTCTACCACCAATCTTATATAGACTTGCCTCACGTGAGGCCGTATTACCATGGTGCGCATCCCCGCTGCGACGCATACCCTACTGTTTACTCTAATAACCTCTTCATTATAAGTCTGATTCAAGCGCGGAAATGGGAAAGTTATGTGTGTTTCGAGTTGAAGTGTTTAGTGTCAGCAGATAGTTCTATTTGAGTCTCTCCGAAGACTACTAAATATGGATGTGTGAAAAGACTTACCACGTTAGTCAATATTTCGTAACCTTTTTTATTGGCTTTAGTTACTAACTCGAGATTAAGCTTAAAATATTATTCCCGATTTTAGTCTCTCGAAAATATACACTTCATTAAAATCTGTCAGGAAATGGTTAAGTTTTTGTAGAAACAGTGACTTCTAACAATCAGTTGTAATTATTATTTATGTTTTGTCGTATAACTCTGAAGTTTTATGGATTATCAAGCCGGAAAAATTATCAATGTGTAGCCTACATTAAACTGCGTATTTTAGAGTTTATTTCATCTTTGTAAGTGCCATATCTGAGACACAATAAATTGTTTAGTTATTTACACGTGGGTTGTTACAGAGTGTTTTTAGAAAATTCATAACATCGGTTCTATGGCTTTAAATGACGTGAAATTAATATGTACGAAACTAGAAGAATGGATTGTTAAGGCAAACTACTTTTTAACCCGGAATCTGAATAGGCTTTTGAATAATAAAATGTTGAAGGTGGGTGGTCTATTTTACGTGTTCAGATTATATTTAAAAATACTTAGAGTGTTGGAAACTATCAGATTTACTTGAATTTACTTCTCTTTATGGCTGTTTTAATTTATTAGCTACTGTGTGACTGTGTTTAAAATCAGTGTAGAAGCATATAATGTGTGCAGTGTCTGTAGAAAGTTACTTCAAAATTGGATTACCAGACAGAAGGTCAGTAAAATGTCTTTAAATGGTTTTAGGAAATTACTTATGTGTGTTTACTATCATTTACATGCTCTTAGCGCTTTTGAAATGGTTTAATTTTATCGGAATTAATTCTGAAAGTCTCGAAAACCTAGTCAATTTACCGGCTTCCTGTACTTACTAATATTTCATATTTTATGGTTTAAAACTGCTTGAAATCTATTAAAACTGAAGGATACAATTATTTACTGCTTGTTTATCTACTTTTTAAATCCTGAAATTACTTAAAAGACCAAAAATTGTTTATGTGAACTGTTTAGGAAAATGAGTGATCAAATTTCTTCATAATTACTTCTCGTGAGTATTAAATGCTTTAAAACTATCAGAAACCTGTTAATTATCCTACTAAACTGTCCCAGGCATTATTCTGTTTACTTTTAGAGCTTTGAAAATATGGTCAAATTCCATCACAATGAGTTATCTTCATACTGCTTCAGTTTACTATTCTTCCAGTTTATTTCTTTAAAATACTTGCTAAACTATATTTAACTGTGAAGTTATGGTTATTGTGAGTCTAGGCTTGGCTATCATTAGTTCTTTACACTCTTTACTGTATGAAAATCACATTAGAAATACCAGAAACTGGTATATGCCAAAATTAATGGTTAGGTTTGATTTATGTTGAAATTCACTGTTTATCTCAGGAATAACGCTTATTAGTCATGATAAAAGGTTTATTTAGGCAACATATTTACTATTCTATACCATTTGCTTCTTTTAAATCCGTTTAGCATATCTTTCTGATTAGTGTTAGGATCTGTTATTGACAGTTTACTTTTACATGGAATAACCTATCTCCTGCTGAAATATCCAGGCTTTATGACAATTTATAGTTTATTTATGTTGGTTATGTGTTATTTATTCACTTTACTATCCTAGAAGTGTTGCTAACTCGATTTAAACTGTGGTATCGTGTACTGAAGTTAACCTCAAACTTGGCCGGATCTAAACGAAATATTAAAAATAGAACGAGGGATACCTCACATTGCGTTCGACACAGCCACTCATAATATGCAATAGACTGTTGGAGGTTACGGGGGGAGCAACAATAATAATTATAACAATGAGTATAAATCATAAGAAAGATTAAAATGGTTGAAAAATAATAGTAATAAAAATATAATTTAATAAATAAAATATATAATGGAAATTTTTTGAAAAATGTATGAATCTATTGTGCTGGCCAGTGATGGGTGTATAGGGTGAGGATGAAAGATATTAACGGAATTAAGGCCTGGTGGATGTCTAGTCTGTAGGATGTGCTGATATGCCAATTCCCACCTGTGGAGTTCAGATTGGGAGGTAGTCCCTTCAACTTGGTGAGTGTTGGGTGTATTTTATCAGCCCTTTCCATTTAAAAAGTATATTTTGTGATTTAAATAATTAATTTGTGGGAATGTGTTTCATATGTTGTTATGCTTTGTTGTGTCCTGGTGACTGACTGCTTATTTAGAATTTCCAAATTTTGGCGGTGAAGATTCAATTTAAAATCTAAAAAAAAGTCATCAAATTATAGTATTAATGTTGGTGATTGGAGAAAAGCATATTTCATTGTTTGAACTGTAGTAATCCACAACCTTACTTCATTTTAGTTATCTACTGAGTCTGGTTAGTGAGAGGTAACTATCTTTCCTGGCATTTAGGAGGACACCGATTGAATTTCTCATCTGATCATCCAAAATTCAGTTTTATACAGTTTCTCAAAACCATTCCAGGTGAATTCTGAGATGATTCCTTCAATAGGCCATGGCAAAATTCTTTTCCGTTTCTTGACACACACACACACACAAAAAAAAACACACACACAAAAACAGAATTGTAGATGATTTTGTTTCCATCATTGGCTCTCTGACATTTGCAATGCTTTTCCCTGCCATACAAAGATGGTGACCATAATCAGAAAGAATCAGGTGAAGAATGGCTTTCATATTTAGAAAATTGATAACTCACCACAACTAGTTTTACAGACGATATTTATCTATCAACACAATAGCAGGCTTCTTTGAATGAGTCACCAAACCTGTACTGACACATAATGAGAAGAGAAAGCTCCTATAAGGAAATTTCTTGCCAATTTGGCATCAGTAGTAATACATTTTTAATTAAAAAACCATGAGCTTTATGTAACTAGTTCAATGATTAAATAAATAATATTCAATAATGTAAAAAAATTATTCATATAACTCTGAGAGTACTTTCATATGCACGTGTATGTGGAGATGGAGTAATAGCAGTAATAATTTCATTTGGTCAGCGTTGTTACACAGGAGTAGCTTATTAGTTGTGGTAATCTACCAGGTGAACTTTGCAATAAATATATCCTCAGTAACCATTCATATGTTACAGTCTCAAAGTTACTTTTTTTACGTAAATTTTATATTATTCTGGTTTTTCTACTCAACCTTCCAATCCAAGACCTCCTGAAAAACCTTTATTAGTGATGCTGACTATTTATTATGACATGCTATTAACATTACATTTGAGCACTATGGATTTCTTAGTCATAATCATCCAGAAAGTGTGGTTTGTGCTTAAGCCTCTCACATTTCCCAATTTCCTATAAACTATCCATCATCACCTCTTTTCCTCACAGTCTATTATTACTTTGCCTTCTTCTAGAATGGTTTCCTTATCTCTTCATTTTCCCAATTTTTGTTGGGATTCTGTGTTCTCCCACCATTAAAAAAAAAAAAAAAGAAATATGAAAGTTTTATTAAAATAATTCATATGAACCATTATTCCTACTTCATATAGTCTGGATCCTATTAGTAATTATAGATATTATGTTTTTAATAATTCTTCTTCTAAAAATGAAAGAATAAATTTACAATTTTATAATTTTTGTTTTTTAAAATCTTAAACAAGTTCAGTGTGTTTATTCTAACGATGTTTAATGTCCTTATCCCTTACTTAAAATTGTTTCACTTGAAATTATTTTTTAAAACTACAATCTTATTTTTGGTAACAATTAAATTATGGCCACTAATTAGTAAAAAGGAATTGCACATTAGGATAGGCTTACCTCATATGATGGCTGTGCGGCTTGAAAATACGTAATGGACGTCAACACAAAAGACATAGAAATTTTTGGTAGTGTAGGAGACTGCTTCACTATGTGAGGCAGTATCCTACAGCACCCATCCTCTGCAACATTCTACTTGTTAATCAAGAGCTAAGAACTGAAAGTTTCTGAGTCTTCTATGTTCATATCTGTTATATGTGTTTACACTGCATAGCCATCCTCTATGATAGGAGATGGTTCATTTCCCTACCATAGTTTATAATTGCTATCTTATTTTTGATTTGATGAAAAATTCAAACTAGCACAATATTTGGGAAGAGAGAAAAGTTGGGAGGAGAGATCATTTAATTATCTCTATTGATATAATACTTTTGGAAGTGTATCACTATCTTCATGGGAAATAATTATTTTCATTTGCATGTTGTGTCTTTCTCATAAATTTCTTCATAGTCATTTTAAAACATTGTGATGGTTCTGTAAAATTATTATTATTTTTCTTATGAAAAGAATTTGATTGATATACTATTAGCATTCCAAATCATTCTTTCTGTTCAAGGAACCACTTTCATAATCTGAATTGCAATTTTAAAATAAATTATAATACAAATATAATTCAAGGAACAAACCAAACAATACAACATATTCCAAATAATAATATACAATTATACAAATAAATTAAAGAGTTCTATATAGCACATTCCAGGATTGGTAACCATTCATATTCCACATGAGGTCAAGCACACAGTAACCTGAATACCTTTGAAATTCATTATAAACAGATTATTATTATTTTTTAATTGCAATGGATCTAACACTCTGGTGGCAATTCTCCCCAGTCATCCATTAACGCCTTTTTTAAAATGCATATTTTTTTAAAAAAATGTCTTTTATACTTAGAATGTTAAATTCCTCCCCCCATTTACTATTAAGATTTACAAATTTTAATTCTGAATTCCTCAAGCATTTTTGGAAAATTATTCATCACTACACCTGGTAATTTGTTGCAATCCCTGACACCCTTACCAACAAAAGAAAATTTTCCCACTTCCTTATGCATGAAATCGAGCCCAACCTTGTGGTCATGGTCGCCTTTCCCTTTCCATGCACTGTTCCTAATTCTTTGACCAATATCCCTCTAAGCTCCATCACCAACATATGTCCTGTAAATTCCCAGCACTCTCTTCACCCTCCTCCTTTCCTCCAATGAGTCCCAACCCAGCTCCCTTATCACCTCACCTACTGGTAATTTCCACAAACAAATCTAGCTGCTCTTCTTTGCACACCTTCCAACTTCTGTATTTCATAACCAAAATGTGGGTCCCAAACTACACCACCATATTCACTTGACCAATGTTTTGTAACCCAATTTCCCTAACTTCTCTGGTACATCCTCTCATCACCCTCTCCTGTAAATGAAGGATTTTGTAACCTTTACCTACCACCTGCCCAATGAGCTTTGCCCAATTGAGTTTTTTATCAAACTTTATACCAAGATATTTACACTTCAAGCTTTCTACAAGCAATTCTGACCCCACCCTATAATATTAATTAATCTTTTCTTTTATCTGTTCACCTATTGAGCTATTCATTCCATGCTGACCAACCAATTTAGATATTCTATCCAGGTCACCCTGCAATTCAGTCGTCACCTGTTTTGATCCTTTTGTATACTGTTATATCATCTGCAAAAATACCTCGACTCTGACGGTTATCCATCAACACAGTCATTCATTAGAATTATGAACAGCAATGGTCCCAACACACTACCCTGTGGCACTCCCCTCTTTACTTCCACCTCTTTTGATAATGTATTTCCTACTCTAACACTTTTCATTCTAGGTTTTAAGAATTCTCTACCCAACAAGTAACTTTTTCATTCAGTCCAATAGATTTCAGTTTATTTAAAACCATTTAATGGCTCACTCTGTCAAATGCCTTAGAAAGATCTAGTGCCATGCTATCAACTTGGCCTCCCTTGTCCAATTCATCTAAAATATCTTGCTTATAGCCCACCATCTGGGATTCACATGAATATCCTTGCCTAAAGCCATGTTGTTGATCTGAAAACCAGTTTCTTTCCCCACAGACATTTCTGATATAATTGCATATCAATCTCTCCATCATTTTGCCTATCACTGATGCCAAACTAATTGGCGTGTAATTTTCAACTCTATTTGTAACCCCTCCTTTATGAACCAATACTACTATCGCTCTTTTCCAATCCTCTCATAAGCAACAAGACTCCAAACTCATTTTAAATAAAATTTCAGGGGAAGGTACAATATTGTACCCCACAATCTTTAGTAAATCTGTAGTAATATTATCTACACCAGCACCTTTACATTTTTTATCTTTCTCAGCTCCCTCAGAAATTCCTGAGAATTTATTTCAAATTTTATGGTTTCCCCGTTTATACTTTTAGGGATTCATTTCCTCCCATCACAGGATGTTGTCCCTAGTTGTATCACTAAACTAATCACTTTATATCTCTTCAATTTTAAAATTATCAGTGACTTCAACTCCATTCTTATCTATAATAGTCTGAATACCTTCACTTCCTCTGTTTTCTAATATAGCCATAGAAGTTTATAGATGCATCATTCATTGGTCCTCCTGCACCAATAATATTCTTCATAAACCCATCCTTTGCTTTTATTAATTGCTTTGTTGTAGTTGTTTTAAGTATTCCCTACTGTCTTCCTGTCTCTTAACTGTGTTGTGTTCCCATCTCACTAGCTTCTTTAACCTTCTCACTTCCCTATTGCAGTATGTAGGTTCTGTACTAATCTTTTTTTCCCCTGCTTTAGAATAAACATTTCCTTGCCCTTTTTTTTATTATATTCTTAAACTCTTCCCATTTTGCCTCCACTGTACTTGTGCAATCCTTCCATTTGCTGAACCTTTCCCTGAAATTTCAATTCTAAGATCTGTGCCTTTTTTTGATTATATGTTCCCCCCCCCCTTTTTTTTCTATTTTGGCCACTGGTTTACTGAATTCCCTAAAGTGTACAGTGGAATGAAATTAGTATTTCTTTCCATTTAACTGGTTTCTTGCTGAATCCAACTTTAGTGTGCACTTAATAATCAAGCTCAAAATTATTTAAAAGATGTTTCAAACACTGTTCATAGTTTTTTTTATTCAAATGCAGTTTTGGTATGTTAGGAGATGTAAAAAGCATTTTCATTCTCATTTGTTCATATAAAATAAGTTTTACTGAACATGTTATTGCCTCAGTTATCCCATGCACTTTAACCTGCTGGTAATCCAATAACATTTTGTTTATTTGTTCAATAATTTCTACTATTTTTATATATATATATATATATATATATATTTACCTATTTTACCTGGATCGTCTTAAAGCTTGTACAGTCGTAATTAAATCCACTAGACCAGCTTTTAAATCAAGGGTGAAAAAGTCATATAATCTTTTATAAACACATATCAAGTTTAATTGGGGGCTTAATGTTATTTTACAAAAAAAAACAAAAAAAAAAATCATTTTGAATGATGATTAATTTTAATGAATGTATACAACACACACTTCAGACTGTTGCAAAATAAAAAGTATATTATAAATTTACTTGCCATTTTATGTATATGTATATGTTTATGTCAAAATCGTTTACTGAGAGGGGGTGGATGGAATTTAATGATCACAGTGCAATTTATTGCTGAAGTTGAGAAGTATTCATACCACCATTATAAAGTGAAACAGTTATGAAATATAGTTTAAGTAGTGATTTGTATAACAATGGCAGACCAAACTGTTGTCCCTTGTGTTACTGAGTCTTATTTATGAAGGAAAAAGCCATTCTTCTTTTGAAAGTTGTGTACATTTATCGATAAGTAATGTTAGAAAAATTAACGGAACAATATCTGTTGATTTGCATAATTATTTTTTGTTTTCAGCTTCTTGGGGAAGAGAAGTTTAAAGCCATTGATAAAATCAAGACTGTAGGATCCACTTACATGGCAGCTGTAGGGCTGATGCCTGATCTTCGCATCTTGGATGATGATGATGACACAACAGCAGGATACTACTTAAGCACACTAGTGGAGTTTGTGTTTTCCATGCGTGAAAAACTGCTGAATATTAATGAGAACTCGTATAATAATTTTATGTTACGCGTTGGTAAGTCCTATTTATGAAGAAAGCCATAGTTCTTCCAAAAATTGTTTATTCATTTCAAAGTAATATCAGAAATATGAATGTATGAAGCTGTTAAAATGTTTACTAATCATACATGCTGGCAGTTGTGAGGTGTTCAGTAGATCTTGACAACTTTGTAGTCTATTATTGTCTTCCAGTTGTGGTAGCATATCTGTTTGACTGTCTGCCAGCAAGAGATTTTTTGTAACATAATTCCATGAATACTGATAGTGTATAAAATGTCAAGTTGTTCTTGATTTGAGCAGACTCTGTAATTTGAACATGTGTTGGGCCCAACTGACATGGAAGAGACATGGCATAGAAAGAAGCCTGGCAGAGATATGGTGCAGGCACAGTGCTTTTTGAAATTGCTTCTATGTCAATAAATAGCACAATTTGCATAGATGTGATGTGTGAGTGGTGTGCTTTTTTGAGGTCCATGCCACATCCGTTGGAAGTCTCAGTTGGCACACTGAAATGGCACAACACACTGTAAGCTACCTTACTCTCTGTTTTCGAGATTCAGTTAAAATCCGGCAATGTTTGAGGTTAACATCAGTACACGATATCATAGTTGAAACCGAAATAACAACACTTTGAGTTCAGAAAAGTAAATAAACCACACATAGCAACCATAAATAAGAAGTTTCTAGTAAAATATAAACCATAAACTTACCTAAATGAGCGTAATCCATAATAATCCTGAAGCAAAATACACAGGTTTGTTTACTCGACCACAACGCTAATATTCCACTAATTAAACACTGTAAAGCACTTCAATAATTAGAATTTCACCATCTGATATTAAATTCAGTAATAACTCGCAGTTCCAGACCGAATTAAAGTAGTAAATATGATTTTAAAGCGTCTCCACATGGGATTTAGTTCAATAATTAATTTCAGTACATCTAAACAGTTTCAGAGCTTTAAAAGTAAAAGTAACCAAGTAAAATAACCAGCCAGTCAATATTCTTTAAGTTTCCGATAACCATCAACCAATAAAAAGAAAATATAAGTAAATAAGAGTCAACTTGGTGATGACGTTGTAGCAACGAACTTTTAAGATTTAATTTCTCCCCAACTAACATCTTTCACGAAATAAAAACTTTTCTAAAGTACTTAAATTAAATAAAGGATCGATTTAAATTTAGTTTCAGGCCACAACTGTCTTTAAATAAAAAGTGAAGTTCCGGTTGCACAAGCTAGGAAAACAGTAAAACTTAGAAATTCTATAACTTCGAATAGCCTTAACCGATTTAAAAGATTTTTACACCACTGGACTCAGCAAAGGCTGGGGAACACTTTGAAAATAATATTAACCTGAGATTCTAAAGTTTTGCACGGTCACATTTTGCATGTGACGTAGGATGACGTATCGCAATACGCGAAACAAATGTGCTTTTAAATTAACCAACTTTCAAAATTCATTTTCACTGGTCTGGAAGCTCTAAAAACAGAACCCAACACATCTCTACACTTGTCTCATTACGCTTTTCAACTTGTAATTTTCTGGTAGCACTCAGTTAACAGATTCTTTTTCCAGATAGACCATTGTCTAGGTCAGTAGGTCATTTTGATAAAAGTCAGCCATGACAGGCTGAGACATCAGTCCATCAATTTGGTTTGAAGAGACCGCACGTATCTTACGTGTTCTCAAGTTTGAGAAGACCCGCGGTCATGGTGGCTTATGTGTAGGAAGGACTTCGAGAAGAATGGCTGACCGACGCCATTTTAAAACAGGCGGGGCAACTCGACAGTCTAAAACTTTCCGGCATGTGTTCATCTTAACTTTCAATTTTATTTGGAATGGTGCGGTCTGTTCTGTTTCATGACTTGTGATCTTTGGCAAATGATTTTCACCAATTGCCATTGCTAACTGTGACTTTTGTAACGTCTGTGAAAATTTTTAAGAATATATATATTTCAGTTATCCGGATTCAGACTTTCATTTCAACTTTAGTACCTTTCTTACAGGAGGTTAATCTGTAAGTGGCGACTGTGGTAATCTTTACAGTTAGCATTCTACAAGGTTTTACACGGTTATAGAACTTTTTCCGAACTTTGACAACTTCTTGGAGGACTTTAAGTTTAGGTGGACAAGCCGATACCAAACCCCTATATACAGCTTCGACCCTAACAACACTCATCTCAAAGTAGTGTGTCTTCTTGATCATCGAAATGCATGGCAATTTTGAGTTTAACTTATGGTTTTAAGAAGTCATTGAGAATTTTTATAAGTTATATGATTTAAAAAATTTGGATACTTGCAGTCAGTGTACAGGACAAGGGCTAACCCAAGATCACTAGGGAATTAAATGAAACAGACAAGTTTTAAAGTATATCATTAAGTTTACTGCTATTAAGTTTTCACAAAATTGCTGCTATTAATCCAAACAATCTATCTTGATGTGGAATTTGTGCACATTCAATGAATTACTTGGCCAGGTACTCCATAATGCATTTTTACTATATTTATTAATTCTTCTTTGGAGACAGGATATCATATTGTAACATAATAAATATCTCTCTGTACTTCCATATGATATTGTGCAATACACACATTGCTTCAGTTATTAGATCAACTTTGGAAGGAGTGAAACATATTAATGTATTCAACAAAATCTTCTCAGGTGTTCTGCTGGATGGTGTTGTAAGAACACTATGTTTAGACAGCTAGTTCTGCGAAACATCTAGTTTTTACAACACCATCCGGCTGGACACCCGAGAAGATTTTGTTCCATTGGTACGCCGGGAATGTCTCCACTCACACATATTAATGTATTGTATTCAAGTCCCTAAATTATTAAGCTAGTTTACCATAAGCACTTTCTATTGTTTTCCTCCCTACACAACCTCGTGCTGTGTATTTTGCGATCAGTGGATAAGTAGTTATAAGAAAATGTATTAATCAAATTATGCATCATCTGCTATGAAACAGCTATAGCCCTGCCTTTGTCACTCAGTTCTCTCCTGGCCTCGAGTCCATCAACCATATTTTGCGACAGGGGTATGACTTCCTTCGCTCATTTCCGGAAATGCGTACTCTCCTACCCAAAATTCTACCCAATGTCCCTCGTGCATGTTTTAGCAGACCACCCAATCTTAAGAACATCTTAGTCCACAAATACCCTCCGTTAGACTCTCCAAAAGCACCATATGGATCTTATCCTTGTAATAGACCCCGCTGTAAAACCTGCAGCATGCTTCCACCCACCACTACATATTCCAACCCCACCACAGGAGAAACTTTCCCCATTATTGGTCATGCCACCTGTTCAACCACTCATCTGATATACCAACTAACTTGCCGCTTTTGCACCAGTTCTTACATAGGCCTCACCACACAGCAACTCTCTGTTAGAATGAATGGCCACAGACAAACAGTCCATACTCATAACCTGTACCTTCCAGTACCAGAACATGCCAATAGCCATGATTCCAACAACCTCAACGACTGTTTCACTGTGAGAGCAGTCAGAGTTTTCCCTGACAGCACCACTGCAGCAGAACTCCGGAGATGGGAACTAGCGTACCAGAATATCCTGGATACAAGACACCCACCTGGACTTAACCACCGTTAAATTCCAATTAACCCATCACTACCTTTTTTTTTTTTTTTTTTCTATGTTTATACCGTACCATTACTACATTTTCTCTTACCATCGCCTGCCAAAATTATTATCTCAGATATTGTATACTGATATCGATAGTTTACTCCTTATCCGTCCCCCCCCCCCCTCACCACAACACGGTTAGTCATTAGGTAACGTTCGGTGTGCACACACGTTCCGAGCCTAATGGCCCGTTTTTTTCTATTTGTGAGCAAGGCATATGCCGAAATATTGTGTTGTTTGTTTGTCAGCATTAGTGTTCTCTCATCGCATCCGTCCACTTTGGTATGTGGTGGGTTAATTTCCCTTTCTTTTCTTATTTAAGTAAGAACATAGGAATTTTGGCCAAAGTGATTATTTTTTTATATGAATTTTAATTTTTGATCTTCAGTATAAGACACGATTTTTTTTTTGTGTTTTCAGAAGAGTATTTAAGGTGAATGTAGTATAAATTGGACTAATAATAATTCAAGTTTCTCTGATCCAAAAGTTAAAAATAAAATATCTCCGTATGCTAATGTAACAGGCAATTAGAAATTGTCTTTATATTTGAGCTGTTTTCCTTGCTAAAGTAGTAATATCTAAAAACATTTCTTGGAGATGGATGAAAATGATCGTGTTGTAGAATGAAAAATACTATTTTTTTTATTTTTTATAAAAATATATGAATGCATAAAATTTTCTTGTATAAGAACTTTCTCATTTTAATTTAATTTGACTGTCTTGATTGATACTTCTCATGGTATAAAGCTTCTTGTCAATCTTTAGTCTGTAGGTTCTTAAAATAGAAGTTTTTATACATGTGCTACGCATACTGCTCATAACTTTTTTTCTCTCTCTCTCACTGGTGTAGGTATAAATATAGGACCAGTTGTGGCTGGTGTCATCGGTGCTCGAAAGCCTCAATATGACATATGGGGAAATACTGTGAATGTAGCTAGTCGTATGGACTCTACTGGGTTACCCAATCACACACAGGTGCGTTATGTCAGAGCAGATAAAAAAGCATGGAATAATTATATTTGATACTTAAAATTTATTTGAATTTGCAGTATACTCATTGTAAAAGGTATACAGTTGATATAATATTTTAAAGCATTGATGTTTGTAATTGAAGAATTGTCAGATTCAGTTGTGTGTCTGAATTAAATTAATTTCACACAGGTGACTGAGGAAGTTTATCAGGTGCTTAAGAATTACCCATATGAATTCCAGTGCCGTGGTAAAGTGAAAGTAAAAGGAAAGGGTGACATGACAACATACTTCCTTACTGATAGGAAGCAACCAGGCACTGTGCGAGTTGATGATCTTCCTAGTCTTCGCTCTGGTTCAAGTGTGGGTAAGGGTGTAAATCTTACCAAACATATTTCTAGGAACAATTGTGAATGACGAAGCTAATGCTTGTATCAATGGGAAATTTATATATCAATAGATTAAAGTAATAATATTAAGGATAAAAGGAAGCAGCAAAGGTTTGCTGCAGAAAAACACACAAAATGATAAAAGTTTGGAGGTAAGGCCATTTTTTGATAAGAAGTAGTGCTACAATTCTGTATCCACACTCCTTTCTACCAAGGATCCCTGAATTTTTAAGGTGCTTGCTTTGAAAACTCTGATTCCTGGGTTCAAATTATAACACAATTAGGAATTTTCAAGAGTTCTGTCTAATCATATGAGCTACAGCAGGACATTTTGTGGTTCATATTCCAAGTTAAACTGTAGACCCAGCCCAGCCATTATGGAGATAGAATTTATGGCAAATTAAAATTTTGTATAAAATCTTCTAGGGCTTTCCACCGAGGTAGTGCGTCAATGTAGGGTGACATTTGGAAGCCTGCCTCAGGCTCCATCTTTCGCCTTACATTGACACTCTACCACGGTGGAAAGCCCTAGAAGATTTTACACACCTGACTCACCGAGAAAGCTTACATTCGTTCAAAATCAAAGCACTGTCACCAGGTTGTAAGACCATACAACTCCATTTTACTTTAGGAGATCTGTAATGTGGAAGTTAGTTTCACAGAGCATGTAGGAGGATACAACTTAAAGCATTAGCATTGCTACTAAATTATAGTCATAAACTTGACATTAAAGGACTTTTAAAGTTGAAATAGGACCAGCATGAAATTAAAACTTACACTAAAGGTTGAAAAATAAAACTAAATGAAAACATTGAGAATATTTCCACTAAGGGTGCAAAGTTTTGATATAATGTTTGTAATATTGGAAAATTTTAATTAAAATGTTAAATGAATTTTAAAGTCTGCTTGCCAAGTGTTTATGATGATGTAAGTGAGTAGCCAACTGACAATGGAATATCCATTAAACAATCGATAGAAAGTGTTTTATTTAAATGGTAGTGTATTGGGACCATTGCTATTCATTATTCTAATGAATAATTGTGTTGATTGTTTACTATCTGAAATCAGATTCTGTGCAGATGACATAATGTTATGTAAAAGGATCAAAATGGCAGAGGACTGTAAACAGTTGCAGGGTGATCTGGACAGTATATCTAGTTGGACTGGTAGACATGGGATGAAGATAAATGCAAAGAAGAGTCAGCTTATTAGATACACAAATAACAAACAAAAGGTTGATTATGATTATAAGGTGGAGAAAGAATTGCTTGCTGAAGACATGAAATGTAAATATCTTGGCATTACATTTGATAATAAGCTTAACTGGGCAGGACACATTGGACAGGTGGTAGGAAAAGGTTTCTAAGTTCTGCACTTGTTGGAACGTGTGGTGAGGAGATGTAAGAGAGAAGTAAAGGAAATGGGTTAGAAAACTGTGGTCAGACCATTGCTCGAATTTGGTAGTGTAGTATGGGACACACATTTTGAGTATCAAATACAGGAGTTGGGGAGGGTGCAATAAAGGGCTGCTAGATTTGTTTCTGGAAATTATCGCAGAATGCAATCAGTAACGGATATGATAAAACAGCTGGAATGGGATTCATTGCAAGACAGGAGGATGGTGAAGAGGGTCATGGGAGTGTACAAGACGTATCTGGCAATGAAGCATGGAAAGATATTGGTGTAGGTATGAAAAATAGTTCATGGAAGGAAAAGCTGACACTCGATTTCAGTCACAAGGGTGTGGGAAGATTTTCTTTTTTTGGTAAGGGTGTCAGGGATTGGAATAAGTTACCAAGGGAAATGATGAATAATTTACCAAATATGTTAAATTAGTTTAAAGTTATAATTTGTAGAAATTAAATGTAGGTAGGTGCAGGAAAGGGGGAAGATGCATGTGTCGGGAAATTGCCACTAGAGCGTGAGATCCACTGTAATTTAATTTTTGAAAAAAGTTAGAAACCGAATTTATCAATGGAAATGGATTGTCAGCACTTGGGAGGACTTCCTTGACAGTAGTTTGAGCTAGTAAGTAAAACCCAAGTATGTATTTTAGAGGGATAAACAAACATGACTATGTAGATAAAATAAATAGAAAGTTGAAAATATGATCAAATGATTGCTAAAATTAAACAAAGTTCTAATACAGTAACAGTTTGAAAATAAAGGGAACTTTGGTAAAAAGGGAACTTTGGACATTACACTCAAAGATTGCATCATTGAACCATGTCAAAAGTATGATTAAGTAATAGGAATTTGTTAAAATCAAGATAAATATCGGAAAATGGAGTCGGTAATTCCAAGAAAAGTGGCACAAGTTTCATTTAAAACTATAATCAAATAAGTGAGATATGAATTTCTGAAGTTTTAAGAGCACCAAGCAGGTAAAAACAAACTTAAAAAACAATAAAGCACAATAGTGGATAACTAAAGATTACACCCAGATAAAAATAGATTTTGGAGCTAAGGCATATGCCAAATTATAGAAAAAATCTCACGTCATCTTGGGTGGGGGGGGGTCAAGAATTCCAGAAAACACCTTGTGTAATTAATGGATGCCCCCTTAGGGAGCGTGCATAAACGACGTAGCTCCATTTTGGCCTCCTGTGAACCCCTCCTCCCCCCACGTAGCCCTACGTGGCTGTTGGCCCCCCCCCCCCCCACATAGCACGTAGCTTTTTTCTCTTTTGATTCCAGAAGACATTTTGTACTGTTTTCTCTTGTCAGACTATCGTAAATTACATACGAAGATAATGAAATGACGGAAATAAATATTAACATGTTGTTGTGAGTTCTGTTCCTCATTTTAACTGTGAAAAATGTTATGAAAGGAAAGCTACGTGGCCTGGCTCGGAACCCCCCCCCCCCTCACGTAGCCCAGCGTAGCCTTCCAGCCAACCCCTCCCCCCCCCCCCCTGGACCGAGCCACGTAGTTTGTGCACGCTCCCTTATGAGTTAATGGGGGTTGATTTTTGGGGTGCAACAAAAGAAAAAAAATCATTGTCTTCACTACTTGCCATGATGGAAAAATATATGATGACAAGACTGCTCTTTGGAAGAAATTTAATTTGTATTGAGAATTAAGATGTGAGCACAGATTGGTCATTATTGGTGGGGACTTAAATTTACCAGTTGTTAACTGGCAGCAATAAAAAAGAGATAAATAACACAAGGGTACATAGGTTTCCAATTTTGTTAGTGATGCAAGGAGACTTCCGACAAGGGGGGAAAACATATTGGATATCATTTTAACAAAGCTTGATGACTGTTTTGTGGTTATGGAAAGAATAAGTGATCATGATGCAGTATTAATGGCTATCAGAGTATTTAATAAATCAGTAGCAAAAATTTAATATGGTTGTATGTATAGCTATCAGACTATGTAATAAAGAAATAGTGAATTAAAATACTTCACTAAATTTGCTTAAGACTTAACGCACTATATTCAAATATACAAATGTTTCATATCCAAAATGTATTCAACCCATAGACGGAATATATTTCTAAAAGGAAATACAGAGAAGGATAACCTGAGACAATAGGACCACAATAGTGAACTTTAACATTGATGATCAGCTTGTCATTAGTCTCAACATGGTCATTTTATTTCATTATTTGTTGAAAATGAGGTAAATTTTACTCTGCTAGCCAAAGTATATCCAGCTTCCTCGTATGCAAAAGTTTTACGATCTCGTAAACTTTTCCTGTAAACATCCTGTTATTTAAAGTCCCAGTCTCTTCACCTTCTTGCATACATTTTTCTTGCCATGTCAATTATCCTTTAATCAGCTCCTTTTTTGAAACTTGTTACTTGATTGAAAGTGCTGATTGGATTCACTGCTGGCTTGCTAGATATGTTTTAGCTTCACCAGAGCTGTGTCAGCTGTTGATTTTTTTTTTCAGCTTTTGTGTAGGATATTTGGGGTGGAAAGGCACCAGGCATCGATGAAGGGAGCGTGGAAATGATAAGGGCAGCGAAAGTAGTAGGAAAGCAGTGGCTATACCGTGTGATGAGAAAGTATGGAATCAGGGCACAACTCCTGAAGACTGGAAAAAAGGAATAATTGTACCTATATTAAAAAAAGGGAGCAGGAAGGAGTTTAAAAACTATAGAGGTGCCACTGATGTGCCACTGTGCCAAAGTGTATGAGAAGATAATTGAAAAAAGAATACGTGACAGGGTGGAAAAGGGGCTAAGGGAAGAGCAGTATGGCTTCAGATCAGGGAGATCGACGGTAGATTTGATATTTGCCATGAGACAGCTGCAGGAAAAACATTATGAGTATGGAAAGGACCTACTGTTGGTATTCCTCGATATCGAGAAAGCATATGATTGTGTACACAGGAGTAAGGTATGGAAGGCCTTGGAGAAGAGAGGAGTTCCCAAAGAAACCATCAAGAGAGTGACGGAACTGTACCAAGGCAGTGTGAGCTATGTGAAAATAGGGGAAGGAAGATCAGATTGGCTGGAACAAAGGAATGGACTAAAACAAGGAAGTGCCCTATCACCACTACTCTTCATTGTAATCATGGATGAAATAATGCAGAAGGTGGCAGCGAGGATGGGAGAGGAAAACATGAAGGTGATGGCTTTTGCGGATGATCTGATGATCTGGGGAGGTGAAGAAGAGGAAGTGCAGCGGCAGTTGGATGTATGGACAGACAGTGTGGAGGAATATGGCCTGAAATTTAATGTAAAGAAATGTGAGTACATGGTAACAACCAGGAAAAAGAATAGAGTAGCCCAAGGAATTGTGATGGTAGGGGAACAACTAAAGAAGGTAAACAGGTTCAAGTACTTGGGGAGTGTATTAGAGGAATGTGGAGGAAATGATGGCGAGATAAGTGAAAGAGGAAGACAAGCAGAGGCGTTCCTAAGGAACATTAGAAGCCTGATATGGAATAAAGAAGTGCCACAGAGAAGCAAGAGAGTAATCTATCATACGTACTATGTGTCTATCTTAACTTATGCTGCTGAAACGTGGACAATGAAAAAGCGGGACATCAGCAGAGTACAAGCAAGTGAAATGAAGTTTTTAAGAGGTAGAATGGGAGTCACTAAAATTGACAGAATAAAGAATGAAGTGATTAGACGCACCATGAAAGAGGAACCCCTATAGGAAAGGGTAGAGAGGACCAGACTGAGATGGTATGGGCATATCAAGAGAATAGGGGCTCAGAGAATCCCAAGAAAGATCCATGAAATTAAGATGGAAGGTAAACGACCCAGAGGAAGACCAAGAGATGGATGGCTGAAAGGAGTGGAGGAGGGTGTACGGAAGAGAGGAGAGGACTGGAACAAGGTGGTGACAGAGAGGTGATGGGAAGAAAGAAGGAAATGGAGAGGCTTGTGCATAATGCAGACCCAGCCAGAGGCCGGAAACTGTTGAGGATGATGATGATGATGATGATTTGGGGTAACCTTGGTGGACCTGGGAAGCAATAGTTCCCAGCTGTATGTCACCTCTACTGTCTATTCACTAATTCACAGTGTGGTCATTTTCCCACCGTGTGTAGTTGGAACTGGCCTTAAGAATGGGATAAACATAAATGAAAAAAAAAAAGAGCACAAGAATTCTGCAAGAGTGTTTTGGGTCCTAGTTTGTAGCAGTAATGTGCGACAGAAGTGCAAAGAAATTATTTACAGGACCTAATTTGAGCCAGTATTAACATATGATTTTAATGCATGATAATGAAAGAAATAGATATTAGTAGAATTCAGGCCACAAAGATGATGTATCAGAAGAGTAGGATTGGTCCAACAAGACTGGACAAGTTGTGGAACAATCATGTGAGGAAAGAGGAATCTGATCAAGACAGAATTGAAAGATCAGATTCCAGTGGTGTAAATGCTTAAGAAAATGAATGGTGAAAGGATGGCAAAGAGAAGTGTAATTTAATATTGGAAAGAAAGAGCCCCTGAGGAATAACACAGGCTAGATGGATTATGGAAATAGGAAAGTATGCACAAGATAGATGAACAAATGGGAATGTAGTGGGGAGGAAAGATGGTGGAAGAACAAGAGAGAATAGAGAGGGCTGTGTTCTTGACGGACTCTGACTTGAGGCTGGAAACTAACAACATTGATGGTTATGTGTTTGGTGTTCCAGTTTTTATAGTATTGTTATATCTTACATACAACATATAAAAATATGAAATGTTTCTGCCTTTCTTTCTCAAACTACGTAACTTCATGGAAAGTTTAAATGTAATTTATACAGTCTATCCAATTACTTAAATAAGATTTTACAACATTCTGTTAATTCCTATCATGTCATGTGTCATGAGGCTCAGTGTGCACTTCTAATTCTTGAACCATATGTCCTCCTCTATGTTTAAGGTTTATAACAAAATATTGTAAAATGTGTTTTAGGATAGGAAAAGTAAACAAGTTACTCATTACAGAAGATTTCACTTTACTTTCAAATATTTTTGTTGGCAAAGTAATTGTTGAAATTTAGAAAAAGAAACACAACTTTCCCATAATGGAAGGAATGGTACATACATTGATTGGCATTTACATGTAGTATCTAGCTGCTGTAATGTACTTTGTAAACATATCTTTAGTTTCCATCATTTCATAATGCTTCACTGCTTTCTTACTGTGCCCTTCTCCTGTGTTCTCTAGCTGCAACAGCTTCCTTTAATATCCATTGAACCATACTGAACTTCCCCTAAAATGTCTACATGCACCTCATTTCATGAATTAAATTGTGATGGAGGGCATGTTCCGGTGGTAATTTCCCTGATCAATACCTCATTCTTAGTATTTTGTTATTATTATTATTATCCCATATATTTTTAATGTTAAATTCTTCACCCATCTACTTTTGCAATTTACAAATTGTGATTTTAAATTCCTTCAGCATTTTTGGTAAAGTATTCATCACACTTTCTTTGGTAACTTTTTCTAATCCCTGACACCCTTACCCACAATGTTCGAAAACTGAGGGGAAGGGAGGGTGTCGAGACGCTTGCAGATAAGAATGGAGAAGAAGTTACTGAGGATTTGAAAAAGTCAGAGATTTTAAGTAACTGGTTTAGTGAGAGCATTAGGGAAAATGAATCAGAAACAAGAGGGTCTAATTCAGAGAATGAGCTTAACAACACAATTAGAAATGAAGATACCAAAAAATCTGAAATTCATCCTGAAGAAATCATGAAGGATATAAGAAAACTGAAAAAACATAAAGGGGCTGATGTACAAATATTATTACAGACATCTTGCAGATAGCCAGATGAGACATTGTAACTTATCTTGAAATATTATTCAAATAGAGTCTGAATACTTGCTGCTTACCAGAGGACTGGAAAAGTGCTACAGTAATGCCAGTATATAAAGGAGGGGTGAAAAACAGAGTCGAAAATTATAGGCCAATCACTTTGACATAAGTGATAGGTAAAGAATTGGAAAGATTGATATGCAACCCCATCAAAAATGTATGTGAGGAATGTACGTGGTTTTCAAGTAGGCAACATGGCTTTAGGAAAGGATATTCATGCAAATCTCAGTTGGTGACGTATATGCAAGATATTTCAGATGAAATTAACAAGGGAGGCCAAATTGATAGTGTAGCACTAGATCTGTCAAAGGCTTTTGACAGAGTGGGCCATAAAATGATAGTAAATAAGGTAAAGACTATTGGAGAGGATGAGAAAGTGATTTGGTGGGTAGAAGAATTTTTAAAAGGTAGAAAACGAAGTTAGGGTAGGAAATGCAGTATCAAAAGAAGGGGAAGTAAAAATGGGAGTGCCACAGGGAAGCATATTGGGACAATTACTATTCATTATTCTAATGAGTAATTGTGTTGATTGTTTACTATCTGAAATTAGATTGTTTGCAGATTACATAATGCTATATAAGAGGATCAAAACGGTAGAGGACTGTAAACAGTTGCAGGGTGAATTGGACAGTATATCTAGTTTGGTTGGTAAACATGGGATGAAGATTAATACAAATAAGAGTCAGCTTATTAGATACACAAATAAAAAACAAGAGGTTGATTATGATTTTAAGGTGGGGAAAGAATTGCTTGCTGAAGACTTGAAATGTAAATATCTTGGCATTATATTTGATAATAAGCTTAACTGGGCAGGACACATCGGACAGATGGTAGGAAAAGGTTTCAAAATTCTGTACTTGTTGGAGAGAGTGATGAGGGGATGTACGAGAGGAGTAAAGGAATTGGGTTACATAACTTTGGTCAGACCATTGCTCGAATATGGTAGTGTAGTATGGGACCCACATGTTAAGTATCAAATACAGGAGTTGAAGAGGGTGCAAAAATAAGGGCTGCTAGATTTGTTTTATGGAAATTATCGCAGAATGCAGTCAGTAACAGATATGATTAAAGAGCTAGAATGGGATTCATAGCAAGACAGGAGGATGGTGAAGAGGGTCATGGGAGTGTACAAGACATATCTGGCAATGAGGCATGGAAAGATGTTGGTGTAGGTATGAAAAATAGTTCATGGAAGGGAAAATATGACCATGACCATAAGCTGGCACTTGAATTCAGGCACAAGGGTATGGGAAGATTCTCTTTTTTAGATAAGGGTGTCGGGGATTGGAATAAGCTACCAACGGAAATGATGAATAATTTACCAAAACCGTTGGAAGAATTTAAAGTTAAAATTTTTAGAGGTTAAATGTAGGTGGGTGCAGGAAAGGGGGAAGATGGGTGTGTAGGGAAATTTCCACCGGAGTGTGTTCTCCATTGCAATTAAATTAAATGTCATAGTATATTCATAACAACCTGCACCTCCCACCCCCACCCCCTCCCGTCACAAGCACAAAGAAGTTTATAAAGTCCACATTAAAGATGATTGTCATACATTACTCATTAATGAGAAGTGAGTCAACCGTGCTCTACTGAATTGAATTAAATTGCGATGGAGCACATGCTCAAGTGGCAATTTCCCTAATCATATAACTACACCTTTCTTATTATTATCACATACTATCACATACTGACAGTGTTAAATTCCTCTTCCATCTACATTTGTGATTTATGAATTTTAATTTTAAATTCCTTCAAGGTGTTTGGTAAATTTTTCATAACTTCCCTTACTAAAATTATTCATTATTTCCCTTGGTGACTTATTCCACTCCCTGACACCATTACCCAGATAAGAAAATTTTCACACTATGTTCTGCATAAAATTGGGTACCAGCTTGTGCTCATGGTCATCTTTTCCCTTGATACACTGTTCCTAATTCTTTGACCAATATCCTTCCAAGCCCTATTACCAACATACGCCTTGTACATTACAAGCACTTTCTTCATCCTCTTCCTCCTCCTGTCTTCCAGTGATTCCCAAACCAGCTCCTTTTTCATATTATTTTCTGTGTGGGTCCTGCAGTAATTTCCACAAACAAATTGAGCTTTCTCATTTGCACTTCCTCCAACTCCTGTATTTGATAACCAAAATGTGGGTCCTTTCTAGATGCATCAGTCATTGGTCCCTCTGCACTGTTAAACCCATCTTTAGCCACTTTCTTTGCAATTACTAAGCCCTTGATTAGTTGTTTTAAATATTCCCTACTACCCTGCTGTCTCTTAACTCTGTTATGTTCTCTTCTTACCAGCCTCTTTAACCTCCTCACTTCCCTATTATAGTACACAGGTTCTCTACTTCTTTTTATTTTCTGCTTTATAATAAATGTTTCTTCCCCCTTTCTTATTATTTCCTTGAACTCTTTCCACCTTTACTGTGCTTGTGCCTTCCTTCCATTTGCTGAAAAGTTCTCTGAAATATCTCTTCACATTTGAAATCTGTGCCTTTTTATAATTGTACCTATTTCCAACTTCAATTTTGGCTGCTGGTCTACTGAATCATCTACTATCCATCAGAACTGCTTCATGATCACTTATTCCTTTGGTTACTTGACACCCCACAAGGTTATCAGGCTTTATTAGAAAATATTCAAAATATTTTATCCCCTAGTGTTTTGCTCTACCACTTGTGCAAATCCCCATTCCCTTATCAAGGTATTTGCATGTAAGAAACCATTGCCGTATGACACTAGTTTTTGTGAATGAACTCTGCAGATTTATGATAGCTGTGAAGTTATGTTTTTAAAACATGATACATTATTTTAAATGCAAGTGGGGAAAAAAGTATTAAAACAATATTTGCATCATCATGTGTGTTTGTGTGCTATCTGACAAATTCTGCATACAACTGTTTGAGAACCTCTGCTGTATAGTTGATGGTTACAAAGAATTTTATTCATAGAAGTACAAAAAATCTTTCTGATCCTCAAGATAATTTACTTATTTCTAATTAGTCCATTGTTACTGTTCTCATTCAATTAATTTTTGTACTGTTTTAAGAATTCAGTTAATGGTTGTGAGCTTCAGACTTACAGTATAGGTTCCACGGAGGTAAATTCATCTTCATGCCCTTTTCATTGTTTCTGTAATACAAAGGCTTATTTTTTGTTTTATCATACAAAACAAATAATGTTACATATTATTTATCTTATTTCTATTTAATTTACTCCTCCTACTACTTTGTTAATTATGTATTATTCCTAGATAGTTTTATAGAATATCTGTTCTATGCAACAGAGAATGGTGAGAAGATCGCCTTGGTTCTCTAAACCTAACTGTGCAACTTCAGAGCACCAATTTTTTCAGGTTTGATCATTTTCATGAGCATGTTTATCCATTGAAAGCTTATTGATGAATGTAAATTTACAACAGTCATAATTGCATTGCTTTTGCTTGAAGTCAGGCTTATGTTTAAATCCGAACCATTTTTCCAGTTGTAATGGTCGTGACATTTTAGATGCAAATGTCAAATATCTTAAGTCAGATATTTTTTTTTTTTTAAACTACACTATTCTATTATCAGCCAGGTAAATGGTTATGAGATACTATTCAAAAAAATTGAAGATTTTTGTTTAAGATCAGTGAGTGAATAGCAATGCTTATTTCAGTTTAAAAAAGTGGGAACTGCAGTCAGTTTTTAAATACATGAATTCAGTGATGTATCAATTTATGAAATTGATGATTTATTTCAAAGAACTGAAAAAAATTGGCTCTTTAGTTAGTTGGGGTTTCATGTCAGTAAACCAAGTGATTAACTATCTTTCTTAAATAAACTTCAATTAGCGGAATCTTATCTTCAAAACATTATGTTACAATCCACTCTGTGGTTCAGTTATATAGCCAACATTTTTATGATCTGGACCCACTGTGAAAACATCCTCGGCTTTCTAAGCTCACTAGACAACATCCACTCCCTGAACATACACACACCCATATCACATTCTTTGATGTAGCTATCCCTTTACATAATGACCATTTAGATAACTCTGTGCACATTAAACCCACAAACATATGACAATACCTCCACTCTCATACCTGCTATCCATATCACACAAAACACATCCTGCCCCTGCAGTCTAAGCATCCAAGGCAGATGCATCTGCTGTCACCAAGAATTATTTACCCATTACTCTAGCAACTGGACACAATCTGTTATCATCAAGCTCATTATCCTCCTGAATTTGTCTGCAGATAGACATCCTGAGCCAACAACTGCCACCACACTAAAACACTCACCACAACACCACCCAGTTCTCTCTTGGCCTGCAACTCCTAAACCAGATTCTTTGTCATGGTTACGACTTTCTCCATTTTTTTTTTCTTCTTGAAATCCATCGCATTCTCCCCACTTTACTTCTCACAACATGCCACATTATATTCATCAGACCATCTTACTTAAAGAATATACCTGTGTATGAATGTCAAGGATCAAAGACTCTTAAATTACCATTATTGTTCCTTCCCTTGTAACAGGCCTCAGTACAAAATTTTCAATATGCACCCACCCACTACAACCTATTGTTACCCTACCAAAAAAATAGGCCATTCAACGTGTACCACATCCCATCTGTTATACCAGTTCATTTGCATCCATTGTCAGAGTTCTCACCATGAACAAGTTATCCATCAATATGAATGGTTTCAAACAATTAACTCCCAAAATCTGTACCACCCTGTTACTGCTCATGCCAGTCCTCACAACTCTCTTGACCTCAGTAGTTGTTACAGTAGAGCCTTCACAATACTCTCTGAAACCATTTCTCCATCTGATCTCTGGATCTAGTAATTGACCTACTAATAAATTCTTAATACCAGACAGCACCTTGGTCTGAATTTCAGATAATGTTCACCTTGCTCACACTGATATACCCATCACTTGCTAGTGTAATTAATTGATATATTTTGTTGTTTATTTCTATTTTTATTTTTCTGATTTGTATTTAATAACTCTTAACTTTATTTACAAGTCATTTTTTGTTTTGATTAATTTCTTTTTTGCAATTAACATTAACGTTGATATTTTTTTTTTGCTCCCCCACCACCTCCAGTCTGATCATAATCATCTAAACTACAATTCACGTGATTTGTTGACCCTTGGGATTTGTATTAGTTCAGTCATGTTTCTGATTTTTTTGAAGAAGGGTATTACCTGAAATATCGTAATTTTTTTAGTTTGCGGATTGTGTTTTGTTGCTGCTGTCCTCCTGTATTCAATTTTGGTGAGTGCTGGGTATATTTTATCTTTTGTATGCATATAAATATTGCCTTATTTTATTTCTTCCTACTCAATTGTTGTTATATTTTCTAATATCATTTGGAGGTGGATAGCAGGATTGAAAAAAATGATTTTACCAAATAACAATAGTGTGTCCAATATCTGCAAAATAGCAAAGAATTAGCAGTGGCTAAGGTATGGTAATCCAGTTAAATCCAGTGTAAACTTTTCTTTAAATTTTAAGATCTTTTTAGAATTTTGAACAGTTAGTGAAGCACAATATTTAATGCAGCAAAGTTCTCTGTTTGGTGGTGTAATGTCTTTCTCCCTCTTTTCTATTCTATGTAACACAAAGCTGGTTCCAAGGTCCCCACTTATGACAGTTCCAGAGGGTAGTCTGCTTCCAGAAAACAAAGTGAAATAGAACTTCAGAATTAAATTGCTTTAAGTCTTTAAAAACTCTTAAGTGTTTTTTAACCATTAGTCCAGAGCCACATAACTTTATGGAATTTCCAGCTGCAGAACTTGATACCTTCATTAGAGGAATAAACAAGTGATGTAATGTTAACCAACATCATGGCTTTGTTATTTGTGTTTGAATTGCTAGAATGCCGATAACAAGAGGACAAACTTTACTATATTACAGTTTATGACACACTGATATAAACATAGTTTTTCAAAATCTCCTGAGCAGCATCTCCCTTACTTCAATTATCTGGATTCTCAGAGGAGATTTAATATGATGTGACAGCAATTTTGATTGGCTGGTGCAAAATTTTTGGGTAAGGTCAGTAGTGAGTGCTGCAATGAGGAATCTGTGTTAATAATAATAATTCAAGTTGGACAAGTTTCTCACTCATAACTGTTGATCAGAATGTGACTAGCATCTGTGGATGATGTTGGTAATGATTGTTAAATAAAGATTATTCAGCAGTGGTTGACACTATGGATAATTCATGGCATTGTGGAATTTTGGGTAACCTGAATTTTCTGAAAATAAAGTTTTTACTGATTAACAATGATTGTAGCATGAACTGGTCCATTCTGTAAAAGTCGTGAGCAAACTGGATCCTGTATCAATAGGGGGAGGTCTGGTTTATTTTTATTTTTTTTCCTTTGACAAAACTGTTGAGCAGAATTTTATGGGATTTTCACAGGGGTTTGACTTCAGGTCTAAAAAATGTTGTGATTAGGGATTGCAATCCCGCAGTGTTTTTAATCCTGCGGGATCCGTGCGGGATTGGTACAAACAGTTTTTTAATGCATATATTTAAAAGATAGTTACTTAAAACATTAATAAATTAAATAATAATTAAATTAATAAATAATGTTTAATGTTAAATGATAAAAATTAACAGTTAACAATATTTTAATTTGTAAAGTGACATTAAAACTTTTTAGCGTGTCTTAAGTGTATTTCGAGGTTTTACATTTTTGTTTTTTAATCTAAACCAATTTTTAAATAAATAATAAAAATTGAAATTATTGAGTCTTAGGTCATATTATCTGCCTTACAATACATCATATAAGTTAAAAAATATGGTGTTCTTAATGGCCAAGTTACCAGAGTTGTTTTTTTTTAAATTCTAAATAAACGTTCCATAACACCGAGAAAAGCATTCCATTTCACAAAGTGATGTGAACATACTCTGAAAAGTGTAGACTTGGCTCAGAACAAGATCTCGTAACTTTTTGTCACTGCACAAACACGAGACTTGGCCTTTTTTTTTGTGCGTGATTCATTATTATATCTCCTGATTCCTTGATTGATATTACAGTGATTCAATGTTATTAAAAGAAACTACTCACCAACACGTAAACTGTCAAGTATTTCAGATTCACGTATGTGGCGTAACGACGTTTTTAGAGTGGAAAGTATTATTTTTTAGTAAGAAAGGAGACTTTCTTGGCGAATGATTGTAGTGAAGTCCTTATAGGTTGTATCTGCGGATTTCATTGCAAACACACGAAATTACACACGTGTGGAAGACGGCGGAGACAGTCGTCGAAGTATGGTGTTGCTACAAAACAATTCGTCGATACACCCATTAAAATTTCATTATAACTTTTTTTATCTTTAGTCGAAATATTAACAAGGAGAAGAGGGATTAATCGAAAGCCTGAGTGGCACATGTAAGCAGGTGGCTTTCGTCAAAGAAACGCATTGAGGCAGTGGCCAAAACAACAATAAGTCAAAGGATATACAATTTCCATTTGATACCTGTTTAAATAAATAGGTACGCCATCGTTAAAATTACGATAACATTAGTTTCATATGAACGAATAATCACATTTTCAGCCGCAAATTGGGAAATTGTCACAATTACTTTATCTGCAAATACAGAAAATGAGAATAATGAAACCGTGAATAAAAAGCTGTAACCGTGTAGTTCAGATAACGTGTGCGATACTTAAAAAATAATTATATAGTTAGAAAATCGTATTAAATACGCACCATAACTCAATTTACAGAAATGTGTAGGCCTACTCGAAACAAACGTAAGTTTTGATGAATACGTAAAAGTGTATTTATTTACTTACGAATGACGAAGGTTGACAAAAACAAATGCTTGTTCTCATGAGTCAAATGCCAACTGGAAGGGTACAAGCAAACAGTGCAATACATGCGTTAGAGACCGAGTGGGGCAGCGAGTCACGCATACTGACACGCTTTTCCACTGGATTTTTTGCGGATTGCGGATCCGCTTAATTTTGTGCGGGATCCACCAGACTGTCTAATGATGCGGGATCCCGCGGGATTGCGGGATCCCGCTTTTGCTGGATTACAATCCCTAATTGCGATACAATGCTACATAGTGCCAGAAAAGGAAATTATAATTTATTCTTAGTCTCAAAATTATTTTGATATCAACATTTGTTCCTTTCTGTTAGTTCAGAAGTCAAGGTATTCATGTATATATTGGAATTGTATGATAGCTCAGGTACCTTAATGCAGTTCTTCCTTTCTCTTTCTCTCTCTCTCTCTATTTGAATAAAAAAGGTTTGAAAATTGTAACATGTTTAGTGGATGCTAATAGAAAATCTGTGTAGACAATAATGGCCGAGTTGCTGAACACGTTAAGGTGGCATGTTCCCATCCTAAGGGTCATAGATTCAATCACTACATTTTTTTTATTATTATTTCTGTGTATGTTCTTTTCTGCTACTGTGTGGCATTTGTAACAAATTAATTTTTACAAACTTTTACAAATTTAAATTTGTGCTTTCATACTAATGGACTTCTGATTTTGCAATTTGGAGTGGTTTTGAATTGGATTCTCTTAATGTTGTTGTTGACTGTTTGTTCATCTTGGTTTAGGAAATTTCCACATACATTTATGTAACTGCATACTTAAATTAACTGTAATTAGATGATTATACTGAAGTGAAGCTGATGAGATAGTTAACTTGATGTGAATTATTAACAGAGATTGTAGTTAGTCTCTTTTTTTTTTTTCGAAAGACAGTAGTAACTCCTCTAATGCAGAAACTATATATAAAAATTAGCTTTGATGAATACTTGCACAATTTGTACCAATATTATCATTTCAAGTGTGCACATAGATGACTGAGAGATTTTTTGTTTTACTTGAACAAAAACATGGAAGATTAGTGCCATTTTAAATCTATATGGGGCTGTGTCTGTTTGTTCTGCATCATAAAAAACTGATGAACTGATTTGTTTTAAGGTTTTCACAGTTCCATAGCTTATTGGTTGACCTAAAATCTGATGGTTTTTTTATCTTATTACCCAACTCCCAGCAGAAAATTGAAAGCTGTTGTGTACTACAAAATTTAATACCCATAACGTGTGTCTAAGTTGACAACTACTGAACACATTTTTAAGGATGTGTCTTAGTTTGAAACCTCAGATTCTGATCTAAAGTTAGATATATTCTTATTATGCTACATCATGTGAATCTGGAGGAGTAAATGAAAATCTTTCAGATTCAAAGCTTAGTCTGACCTAAAATTTGAGTGAATGGTAGAGAAAAAAAGAGGTGAGGGAAAGGGGGAGGGGGGTGTAGATTTGAAAACTGAGAACAAAGGACAGGGAACAGGTACAAGAAGTGCATGAAGAAATACACAAACTTTTCAGAATGGATGAATGACAAGATAAATGGATATAAAAATATATTCAGAATGATTACTTTTAATAACTAGGAGTCAAAAAGTTTTGAATTTGAACAAAATTTCTGCTGATGAATAATATATATATATATATACAGACAGGATGTATTAAAAACTTTACAGTTGTCAATTTTGGTTAAAAGGGAACTGAGACTTAGTATTATTGAGATTCTTCTATTATTACACTTTGGCCTCCAATTCTTGTCGAATTTTCTTAAATTTCACTGTCAAAAATATAAACAGTATGTAAATAGTTAAGTACACATCAGTTCTAACCTGTGACAGCATTATCACATACATTAACATCTCTTATAAATGCAGGGAAGATTAAAAATGAAAAGTTTCTCCAACAGTGTGTACTTTTGGATAAACCTTTTATTATTCACAGAATAGGGTTTTTACTGAATGAGGAGTGTAGGAATACTGGAGATAGAAAAAATGTAAAATTTATTAGATTGTTTGGAGAACAAAGAAATCGTGAAGACATGAAAAGGAAGGTTTGAAATTAGCTGTGGATGAAAAGTGAGGAAAATGTGAAGACTGGTTTAAGGTATTCAATGTGAGTTTTCAGATATACTAAGGAACAAATAGATGAAAGATGGTTTTTCTCAAATTATATTTGGAGTAGATTATTGATAGGCCATTTTTCACTGTTTGAGTTAAGAAGAATTGTTGCGACATGAGAAGACCCTAATATTACAAAGAAGAACTGTGGGTTTGAATTTGATGCCATGAGTGGTCACATGATCAGCGACACAATCCACAGATTCCTGTTATAATTTATCTTAATAATTAATTTGATGCCAAGAATATTTTAGAAAACTGGACATCATGTGCAGGTCAGTTGACAAACAATGCACTATGTTCGGATATGTTTTACCAATAGCTGGGTTGGTGAAGGTGATGAAAGTAGGGTACATATAATAGGTTATTAAGTGGAAGGGTTATAGCTATGGTTTGGGTAGTCAATATATGTTGAATTATGGTTTAGTAGGGTTAGGAGGCTGCTGAAGCATGAGTTTGGAATGATGTGGAAATTTGGCCCCTACTTCTCAGAACAAATGTAACATTGAATATCTTGGCACTTAGTTGTAGATGTTCAGGAACGATCCACTGTCACCTTGCTTCCATATTTCCTCTTGTTATGCTTCATGACTGCCCTTACACTGATTTAATTTGGAACTGTTGATTAAAATATGAACAGAATAAATTATGTTAGGTTTTGCTCAAAGTTCTGTTGACCTCCTGAATAATAAGTTTTTGCAAACTTTCTTTATTTGCTGTTTTGAAATATCCTGTGATTAGCACAGCACTTCACTAAGATTCTCTAGAAGCCATTATCAGTTCCTCAATTCTTCATGTAAGAGCTTCTGTCATAATTTTCATTTTATACAGTGACCTAATTTTCCGAATCATTTTAACTGCTTCTGTTGCACGTAAAAACTATGCTTGTCATTTTAATTATTTTGCCTATAATGCCACACTTACATAATCAATACATCAATAAATATCTGTTTGGAAAAATCGGTGTCGGGTAACTAACTTTCTGATTCTTTGATTTTTTTTTTTTTTCTGTCGTCAGTTCTTTGACTGGTTTTGATGTAATCCTCCTATCCTTTCCTATCCTGTGATTAACTCTTTCATTTCTACATACCCCTTACAAGCCCACGTCCTCAATTATCTGATTCATATATTCTAATCTCGTCTCCTCTACAGTTCTTACCTTTCGACTGTTCCATCCACTAACAAATTAAACCAATCCAGCATGTCTCAAAATATGACCTACCAGCCTGTCTCTTCTTTCTGTAAGCTCTTCCACAAACTTCTTTTCTCACCCATCATTTCCAAAAACTCGTTCATTTCTTACTTTGCTGTCAACTTATTTTTCAGCATTCTTCTGTAGCACCACATTTCAAATGCTTCAATTTTTCTATCTTCCGGTATTCCTAAAGTCCATTTTTCGCTACCATAAAGTGCTGTACTCCACACAAAGAGTTTTAAAAGTTCTTTCTAATTCCTAGATCAATATTGACACTAAAAGATTTCCCTACTTCATGAAGGTTCTTTTGCTGCTATTCTGCTTTTAACATCATTCCTGCTTCGGCCATCGGTTGTAATTTTACTTCCCAAGTAACAGAATTCACTTACTTCTCCTATTGCATCCGATCCTATTTTTATATTTAATCTACTAGTATTGGTATCATTTCTGCTACATTTCATCACTTTTGTCTTGCTTTGATTTATATTCAGTCCAAAATCTTCCTTCAGTATTTTGTTCATGCCATTCAGTAACTTCTCAATATCCTCAGCCCTCTCTGCTAACAAGACAATGTCATCAGCAAATCGTAGCATACTAGATTTTTTCTCCCTGAAAACTTATGCCACATGGAAATTTTCTTTGACTTTCTTCATTGCTTCTTTCTACATACAAGTTGAATATTAACGGGGATAGACTACAACCTTGTCTCACACCCCTTTTTAACTGATGCATTGTCTCTCGTGATTCTCTACTTTTATTATAGCCACTTGATTCTTATATAGTTTATAGAGTATTCTTCTATCTCGATACTTTAGACCTGACTTCTTTAAAATTTTGAACATCTTGTCCCACCTAACATTATCAAAAGCTTTTTCTAAATCAACAAATACGCCATAAAAGTATCTTTGTTTTTCTTGATCCGCCCTTCAAGTATTAATCTTAAGACAGAATTGCTTCCCTTGTACCGCGATTTTTCCTAAACCCAAACTGATCTTCACCTACTATCTCTTCTACTACCTTTCCATCCTTCTGTATATTATTCTGGTCAGTAATTTTGAAGCATGTGATGTTAGACTAATGGTGCGATAATTCTCACATTTTCTGGCTTGTGCTTTCTTTGGAAGTGTGAAGATGATATTTTTATTAAAATCAGTTGGAATTTCTCCTGTTTCATAACTTTTTGATATCAGCTTGAAATAATCTTTCGAATTCCTTCTTCTCCTAGGGATTTAAGAAGTTCTGCAGGGATCTCATCAATTCCAACTGCCTTATTTGCTTTCAAGTCATTCAGAGCTTTATTAAATTCTGTCCTCAAAACAGGATCTTCCTAAGTCATCAATGTTCGACATCACCTTCCTTTTCCATTACACTATTGTTCAAGTCGTCCCCATACATACAGTTTCTCAATGTATTCCTTCCATCGGTTAGCTCTATCTTCTGAGCTTAAAAGAGGTTTCCCATCGGCAGCTTTAATGTTCATACCTCTTTTTCTTCATTTCTCCAAAATTCTGTTTGATCTTCCTATATGCAACATCTACTTTACCTACGGACCATTTCCTTTTCTACTTCTTCACACTTTTCTTGTAGCCATTTTTTCTTTTGCTATTTTGCATTTCCTATTTATTTGATTTCTAAATTGCCTGTACTGCTCTCTTCCTGCTTCATCCTGAGCATTTTTGTACCTTCTCCTCTGATCCATCAGCTCCAAAATTTCTTCTGTGATCCAAGGTTTTCGGGCAGCTTGTTCCCTAAAGCCTAATGTTTCTTTACCAGCTTTCATTATTTCGGTCTTTAATGCATTCCATTCGTCCTCGGTTGAGCTCCTTT
>JARYHS010013569.1:0-28910 GCA_031002005.1 Vandiemenella viatica | reverse complement strand
CTGAAATTCAAAACTCGGCCCAAAAAAATTTATGGGCGACCTTTTTTTTTCACTCTACTACTTGTGGTGCGGGCCCCTAGGCTACAGCCTATGTAGCTTATGCTTAAATGCAGCCCTGTAGTAAACAGTGAAATAACAGACTAAGTAGGGAAAAGGAATTATAGATTAGGATAGGGAAACGAACCACCACCTATGTTTAAATGATGGATGTGGGGCGTGAGCACACGAAAAAGACAAAAACACAAGTAATATAGGAATTTTCAGATCTAGCCCTTTATCAACAGGAGAACATTTTGGATGGTGAGTGTTGTAAGAGACTTCCTCTCAGAATGACTGTTGGCCAGGAAAACGGTGAGGATAAATTAAAAAAGAGAACAGGCAGTGATTTAGAGCTAATACCCGAGCATTGCTAAATATTAAAACTGATCTCTTGCAATGCAAAGAACAAAATAATATAATCAAATGTAAATATAAAAATGCTTTCTTTTTTAAATAAAATTTAGATTTGTGATCAGTTCTGATATTTAACAATGTTCGGGTATTAGCTTTAAAACACTGACCCTCTTCCTGTCCTCTGTTTGAATTTACCTCCACCATTTTCCTGTCCAACAGTCATTCTGTGAGGCAGTCTCTCACAACACCCACCCTTCATAATATTCTCCTGTTGATAAAGGGCCAAATCTGAAAATTCCTATGTTATGTTTGTTTTTGTCTTTTTTTTTATGTGTTCTGGACTAATTGACAGAATTTTGTGCCAGACACAAGACCAAATAGATAAACACACATATAGGCCCACCTCATAACTGAAACCAGTGCATGAGTGGATGAAACTAGAAGTCTCTTTGTCCTCACTTTGCATATTTGTTTCAGCTTTAGCCTCATCAATGTCGAGGTTATTAGAGATGGAAAAGAATAGAGGACAATGAATGGGAATAAATTTGGCCATGATCTTTTTTAAGGATCAATTCGCTTGGAATAATTTGGGGAAACCAATCATGGTCCTCCTTTATATAATGACACTTGTCTGCATAGCAATGATACCTTTTCAGCTCACTTGTCACTTTGTATGCATTCCTCCCATTTTAATACTGGCTTATACGACATGCTGAAATTTATGTATGCACACATATGAGAATCATTTGTGTGGCAGGAATATTCAACTTGGGCTTTCTGTGATTAAGAACTTGGCATGGAAATTAATTCGTTCTTTAATTGGGATGCAGCCTGTCCAGTTGTTGTTACTTAGTGATTATGTGTTCATAGCAACTTATGAACAAAATATTTGAATATCATATTTAGATAGTACAATTACAGACTTGAAAAATCACAAAAAAATTGAAATAATTTACATCACAACACTACTCACTGTGGGCATTAAGGCTTCTAACTTTTCTTCATCTGTAAGTCTAAATGTAGCATAAGGATTGACACGTGCAGCTGTTTCTGCACACTGTGCCTGGTCCATCTTTTGATCTCTCATAATATCCCCACTGCCACAGTATGATTTATCATCAGAAGAAACACAACCAGCACTGTTGGTTCTACCTGGAAGAATGTAGCATAAAATACACTCGAAAATACAAAAATTCCTTCACTCCAGTTTTAGTCACCACCATTACAGAATTGATTTAAGATAAGTTAGATATGCAAAAATACAATAAAATTATAATACAACAGTAATTTTCACAGACTCTAGTATAAGAAACTGACTGTGGGATATAATAAGGAGTCTGTTTACAGCAAAATAATTGCTGGTCAATACACCAAGAAGTTTCACTTTCTATGGTTGCTATCTATCCAGCTACCTTGTAACTTTACTAACTGCATTTCTGCTTAAAAAATGTTAATAAGAGTTCATGTTATTTCAGAAAGGGAGCAAAGTTACTAGATGGTGCTTCATGTACAGCCATTGATCATTATCACACCAGAAGATGCACTGTCACAGAATAATGTGTACATCAATTATAATAACCGAATTTATACATGGTACTGGCAGTTATTTAGTAGATACCTTTGAAAGAAATTCTTGTATGGATTATTAGATGTGAATTAAAAATTCTTCTACATTTTTTTCCCTGAAACCAATCTTATCCCAACCAGACATTTAAGAGGTGTTGGAAACTTGTTGAAGATATCTGACTTTATTTTGAACACATGACAATTACAAGTAACAGTGAAGATCATTTTTATTTCTAGTGCCATAACTATGTATTTTACAATTTTTTTCAAACGGAGTACTGCTGGTAATTTCAAAAGACATTAATGTGTATCTACATTCAGTCACCAATTTAAAAATTCTTAACTTTTCGAACATTTCTCTGCAGGTAGCGCTAATGTTAACCCCACGCAAAATTCCCACTATCCATTATTTGGCTCTGAATGCTTTATCTTTTCGAATTGAATGACTCCAGAAGATAATTGCTTATGACATCTAGGAGAAAAAAACATAGTTTCTTCACACTGGCTTCCTCAGTGGCTAATGTTGTTTCAGTTACAAATTTTGCTGCAACCACTCGCTTTAGTAAGTTGGAGACATGTGCCTTCAGTTTAAATTATTGTAAATACACCAAGAAACTTCACTTTCTATGGTTAATATCTCTTCAGCTACCATGTAACTTTACTAACTGCATTTCTGCTTAAAAAAATGTTAATAAGAGTTCAAGTTATTTCAGAAATGGAACAAAGTTACTAGATGGTGCTTTATATACAGTCATTGATCATTATCACTTTTGAATATTTCCGTTTTCACGGTTCATCTGGCACACTCTTTTCTGAGGCTGTGATTATTTGGAAAGGAAAAAAAAATGTTCCATTTATTGCTGACTTGTCAGGCCTATCATAATTTTCCATGGAGCAGAAGATGTGTTCCCATCCCACTGTGAAATGTGTAGCTTGTGTTCTGTGTGTCAAGTTCATTTTTATTTGTAAAGCAAGTAGTTTATGAGGCAGAGATTGGGGAACATTTACTCATTTGCTTAAGTGATTGCAGAACTGCCTAAAGGATTGCTGGCATGGTAGTACTCTCATTTGAATCCGTTGTATTCCTGAATTTAGTGTAGTAGCGCTTTAATGTGTGCATGTACACACACACTGGCAGGTTATGTACAGTCATTATTATTAAATTTTCATTACTGAAAGGCTTTGAAATGGATTTGCTACATTGAATTATAGTTAAATTTAATGTATCTCTTCCTATAGTTTTTAATTTTGGTCTCTGAAAACTGATGACTGCTTAAAATAACTTCTGTTAAGACTCTCTTTCGAACAGTTTTTTCAAGGAGACAAACATAATATTTGTGAAAAGATCAAGCCCGGAAATGAATCGGTGATACTCTAAGATAGCAGCAGACAAATAAGAAAGCTAGAAGGATGTGTGATATTGTTCAACGGCACAATTTTTTCACTAAAATATTGAAACACTGCATCATTTTTAATATATGTAAATCATTAATGTGGGCATGTGGTTTAAAACAGAGTTACATTAGTTTCAGAAAATGAAACTATCAGATTCCAAAGCAAATGTAGTAAATGCATACATTTTTGCTATTCCACTTTCTCTCAATGATGTACAGTCATTCTCCAATAAGGATAGTTCAAGTTTGGACTATCTAATTTTTTTCAGTGTGTGGTAATAAAATCAGTGGCACTTTGGTAATTGCATGCATATCAGTAGCAATGATACTACACTCAGCTCAGAAAATCAAACACAGTTTATACCTTAAACACCAACAATGAATGAGTATATAACATTAAAAACTGAATCCATTAATAAAAATAAGGTAGGGTAGGAAATAAAGCTTCTAACTCAATACAGTTGAATACAGGATACTTATGATGAACACACTTTACAATATTTTGGTAGAAATCTCAGTTGTGTATTGAATATAACCACTCAGTGTGTTCACATCTGCAGCCCTTGCCTGTTCATGTTGATTTGTTTATTGCACACCTCTTTCCTTCACCTGAGGTGAGTCATGGGTTTTCTTTCCCTATCCTTTGTTATTTTATGATGATGTATGTAATTTTGTGGTAATATTTAATATGTGTCTCATATACCTACTATTTGTCTGTTGTGTTTTCTTTCTCCTGATGTAGACAAATAAACCAAATACAGCAATAATAGTTATCATGATCATTATAACTGCAGGTATCATTATACCAGGGTCTCTGTAAAAATACCTTCTCCTGTAGCTTTCGTGGGTAATTAGCTCTGGTTTTACAATACCTGGAAAGAAAAAACAAATCATTTCTTCTCCATTCATGAGATAAAATTTTAAAATCTTATATAAAAAGATTGTTATTATGGCTGCAGAATACAAAATAAATAAGTAAAAAAAAATAAAAAAAAGATTTCTTCAGTATGTTTATTTGTATTTGTTCCCATTTGTCTTATCTGTTATGATAATAGATTCTTTCGCCGACACCAAGAACGGTATCATATCAGTAACCATAGTGGAATGCTTTGGTACCCGTAGGATGTTGCATATATGGATCAATGCTGTTACCAGTCACAGTGAGAACTATGAGTTAGCAATAATAAAATAAATCTAAACATATAGTTTTCCTTTTTGGGAAGGGAGGTAGGGGGCATTATGCTGTTCAAAAGTGAGCTTTTGGTTGAGAACTACCAAGAAATCTGCAAATTATGATAGCAATCTTTTTTAAATCATATAAGAAATTGAAGTTATTTCTTGTAGTTGGCCAATAGAACTTAACAACTGATTAAATTGTCACCATTCATCAAACATAGAAAATACATTATTATTTTTAAGATATCCCTTCCGGAATCTAGCTCTTAAAAAATGAGGGGAAACAACACAGCAAGTGATATTTGTCTTCAAATGCTACCATTCAAACATACAGCCATTCACTATGTATGGCTATAAAGCCTAAACTATCTAAACTCTAAAAATGACAAATTCACATGCTCTAAGTGAACATTATTTGTAACATTTCCAGTTTCTCTACTGTGTAAATCTATAATGTCTCTTCTTCATTGGAACTTTCTGAATTAAATGTGTCACTCCTACACTATTTTATTGCTTCATTTAGCAGTCTGTACTCCATTTCAAGCATTTACTATGATTTAACATTTGAGCAATAGAGCTAGATTTTATTTCCAGCAGTTCTTCTGTAAAGTTGATTATTGGTGTCGAACAGAAAATTCAGATGCATTTATTTTTTCATGTATCTGATGAATATATTTGACAATATTTTATGTGATTTTATTATTATTAGAGCTACATGGCTCCTTTACAATGAGGCCATTAGCTCTAAGAGAGGATGTTGGACAAAAAATGGGAGGGATATGTTTTGGCATTTATGAAGGAAAAATATGGCATTTACTTACAGTAATTTTTGGAAATCACGGAAAAATTAAATCTAAATGGTCTAACAGGGGGACTGCCTCAAAATATTATTGCTTACCCAGAAGGCTTAAGGCTTTATGGACAGACAACATTGATGTTGTAAGAGCTAGCAAGGATATCATTTCCTTGAAAATCTGATCACTTTAAATTAAATTTTAAACTACATACTTTAGGAAAATAAAAGACTCCCACAACAGAAAATTAGAAGAGAAATTGTTGTACCTCCTGTAGTAGAAAGAGTTGCAAATTCATACACAGACACTGTGGAACCAGCACTGTTGTGGGCTGTCATTCGCAGTTGGTATTTGGTGACAGGACTGAGATCCAAAACAGCAAATCTGTCTTCCATGTACTTCAAATTATTTGAGACAAGTGTCCATCTTGCTTCATTTAGCTGTCTGTACTCTACAACAAGTGTAGTAATAGGGCAACCACCTGTTTTCCATGAACCAACATTCAGGTGTATAAAGCTGGAATTTATGGCTAGTAAATCTTCTTTAGTAGGAGCTATTGGTGCTGAAAATATAATATAAAATTAAGAAAATTTTATTTATAACTATAGAAACCACATTTTAAATTAAGTCTTACTTAAAATACATCCAATGGTGGGAAAGATATTTTCTGATATACAGTAGATACGTTTAAGAACAAAATATTACTTGACAAAAAGATAGGTAGTTACCATACACAAAATAGTTCTGAACTTAAACAGTTGGTAAGAATAACAAGTACATAATAAAGAGTTTGAATAAAAAAACATCTTTGAAATTAATATGTCTTCCAAATCAAATAACTCTACCTTTCCCTTGAGTGTGTGCTGTTATAGTTTCTGATGGGTTACTGTATCCCAGATGATTAACAGCTTGAATGTACAGTTGATACTTGGATCCACACTGAAGATTTTCTAATGTGAAATGGCTGTCTTCACCTGCTATGCTAACTTTTTCCCATTCACCAAATTCTCTTTTGAAATGTAAGCGATATCCTGCAAAATTAAAAAATAATTTATGATGTTTTTAGAAACTGAGAAATACCTCAAAATAATAAGCACTACAGAAAATTATACTGTATAACTAAGCAGATTCAGTTATCTAATAGTTAAACAGCATACATACTTTAGCCTTCTAGAAGACTCAATCCAGATATATTTTCATACTAATTAGTTATTCTGTATGTAAAATTTTACACTGTGTGATATTAAAATCTGTATTCTATGTCCAGTAAATAACCAGTGTTATGAGCATTGAAGTCAAGGATTTATTCTAAAACTGTATTTGTGGTATACCATACATCCAAAACCTGTACCACTATTAACAACCTACCATTGTTGCCTGAAGCAACTTCCTGTGGTGTTCAGGTACCTATCTGCTATAACTTAAATATCATAATGTTATAGGAAATAAATTAAACTGAGAACGGATAGGGAAACTCAGCACATCACTTACAATAGAGGCTGGAATTGATGAATACAACACTATATTTTAGTACTGAAGCTTATTCTTGTAAGTAGATGAGACTATTGGCAAGGAATTCAGACAACAATCCAACACCCATTGAGGGAATACAGCTAGCAAGATAAAGACAGTTTGGTTGGTGTTGTAGCATGGCGAGAAAATACTGAAACTATAAGTGATAATTCTGGAGAAATGATATACTAGGAAATGGAGGAACATCAGCAATGTAATGAATGTGAGAGCCACCTTTGTCTTGTTATGGGTTTTCTATTCACTCAACAGGCGTTGGTGTGATCACTTCTGATCTCCTTGTTAAGTGTATCATTTACTTGCAAGAAAAAAGTTCAATGTTGAAATACTGTGTTACATGAGTGCGGCTTTTTTGTGTGTTCTTCTTTTTTAATCCCAGCCACTATCATCTATGCTATGAGTTGGGCTGAATGTTCATTTCCTTTCTTCCTTGTCTTAATTATATTTATTTAAAATAAATATTATGATAAAGAACCACAGAGAGAGTGTGTGAGATGATGCCATGAAGGATTCAACACACAAAAGAGATACAAACATAAATGAAACACAGTAACTATCTGATGCATACACTTCATCAACAGAAGGAGGTGGGCAAAAAATCAAGGGTCAATTGTAGCTGTTTATGGAGGTTGGACGGTTGGATGAAGGTTCAAAAGCAGAGAATGAAGAACAAGTTAAATGGGGAAGAAGGAACTGAAGAGAACATATCGAAATTTTGAAAAAAGAATATAAAGTATAAACAATGATGATATTAAATAAAATTAATTATGAGAGGTCATAATGTTCTCCCGTTGACGAAGGGTTTGTCCCGAAAATTACTTAATTATTTGAGTTTGTCTTTTCTGTGTGTTTGCACCACACATCCATCATCTAAAGCAGGGGTGGGCAACCCAAATGATCTTGCGGGCCACTTTAGAAATGCGTCATAGCTCCGCGGGCCGCATATAAAATTATATATTGTATATTAGATGTTCCAAGATGCGCCCGTATTATGAGTTTGCAGAATATAACATAATTATTGTGCGAACTGATAACTGTAAACTCATAAATAAAACAGGCAATATCTGTCATATATTAGCAAAAACATTATTTTAAAAACAAAGATTTTTTTCTCATAATTTCGATAGTTAATTGTGAAATATATGGATGTACAAATAATGTATTTTTTTTAAATACATTGGTTTTCACTACATTGGCAATCAAAAACTAAATATAATTTGAAAAAGTGTGATGAATCACGCGGGGCGAAAAAATCTTCAAGGCGGCCGCGGGTTGGCCAACCGCTCTAAACCGAGTACGATGCTTATTTTTATTAATTTTCATGATTGAAAAAAGCTGCTCACATTTATACGTGCTTCCGAATGTGTAAATTAATATGCGTGCGAAAACTCTCAGCTGTTGATATTTTTTTTGGAAAGGTATGTTCTGTATCTGAAATTTCTGAACCTCTCGCGGGCCGGATTGAAGCTGCTGGGGGGCCGGATGCGGCCCGGGGGCCGGGGGTTGCCCATATATGATCTAAAGGTAAATGGTAGCTCATTTCCCTATCCTGATTTATATATATATATATATATATATATATATATATATATTGAACATTAGGATAGGATAAAAAACCACCACTTACCAAAAAAGGGGATTCCAGCGGCATTGGTACAAGAAAAAAACACGAACACTCAAATAATATAATTTTCGAGCATGGCTCTTCCTTAGTAGAAGATGGCTGCACGCAAGCGGCCGGCAGCCAACTCTTAAATTTAGACCTGGAGATTGTCTGGTCCCCAGTTGGTACTGATAGGCCAGTTCCCACCTTCTAAGTTCTGAAATACTGCTTTTATCTGTGAGGACTCTGATGGCACGGACCGAGAAGCAGGTATTAAAATCGTTGGTGCCATGTATAGTGGCATGATGAGATACAAGGTCGTCAGGGTTCTTGGTGTGTACTGATTGTCGGTGTCCATTCATTCTGATGGCCAGTGGATTGGTTGTGAGTCCAATGTAGGAGGCTGGGCAATGGTTACAAGCGAGTTGGTATATAAGGTGGGAGGATGTACAAATGGTGAATCCTGTGATGGGAAAGCTTTCCCCAGTTACGGGGTTGGTAAAGATGGTGGAAGGAGGGTGTATACTGCATAATTTGCAATGGGATCTGTTGCAAGGAGATGAACCTTGAGGCTGTCGGCAGTGCTTGCGTGCAGCCATCTCACTTCTACTGAGGAAGAGCCATGCTCGAAAATTCTATTCTTTGTGTGTTCATGTTTTTTTTTTTTTTCCACCGTGTACCAATCCCCTTCTTTGGTAAGCGGTGGTTTTTTATCCTATCCATTGTTCAATATATCCGCTTTTAGCACCTTTGTTTCCTAATATATATATATATCATCTTTAGTTAGCAATAGTGGCTTTTGATAAAGGAGATGAATGATTAGTAAGAGGAGTTGGGCAATTTAGTAGGAGATGGAAACTGAAGACTGGGGTGAGAAAAGGAGAAATGATTGAAGGGATCACTGTGTAATACCATAGGTTGTGACTCGATGGTTGTCTGTCTCCCAGTTTGTACAAGAAAGCCAGTTTCTAACTCCTGTGCTCAGGATTAATGGTACTGGGAAAAAGTTTGCCAGCATGGATGAATACCGTTTGTCTGTGTCCACTCATACTTATTGAGAATTGATTAGTGGCCAGAACTATATTGGAAGTTGAACAGTGATTTAAGTTGATTGGTACACCCACCCCTTTCACATGCTCAACAGCCAAACATAGCAACTGACTCTTAACACCTGTCTTGAGGACACAAAGTATGAGGGTTATTTTTTAAACAAGGTCCATTTGTGAATCAGAATGACATGTGATTGCTGCAGGGCTGGTCCCAATATGCTTTGAATTTGTTTAGATGCCATTTGCAGTTATTGTATGTGTGCTGAGCTGTAGAATGTTTTTAAAAAAATTGATTCACCTGTGGAGCATGAGATATGATCTGTAATTCATTTTTTGAGTGCAAGAAACTTGGCAGTAGCCGAAATTCAACATCAGATTTTTAAAGTGTATGGTGATAATGCTATGAGCAATAGTAAAGTTCCAAAGTGAGTGAGAATGTTCAAGGATGAGCGGGTTAATATACATGATTTACAATGCTCAGGACAGCCTTCTCTTATTTGGTTTGCAAGAGCCCAGTCCCTGCACACAGTGATTTGTACTGTTTTCAGTGTTAAAGGAGTTCCTTGGTGGTCAACAGTTCAATGACAATGAAGATGTTTTAACTTCAGATATGCATTGGATTTATTCATAGGCGGATGATTTCTTTGACATCAGAATTCAAAAATATGTTGAATGGTATGACTTTTTTTTTTTTTTTACAAAAATTAATAGTTTTTAGAAAAGTAGTTGAAAATATGTGTAATATGGAAATAAATATATTTTAATAATATTTATCATATGTTTATTCTTATTAAAAATGGACCTTATTTAAAAAATAACCATCTTACATCTGTTAATGAAAAGTATACATCCAATAATTATAATTTTTAATGTGTGTTTATAACCTGCCATCATCTGGTGAAAGTAGTAGATTCTTCCTTTATCCTAATCCTTATTTTAATTTGTTATTCAGCATCTTTTATTTCCTTGTTGTCCCATTTGGCGAAGAAAAAGTCCTCCAATTTCCTAACATCAAGCTCTGATTTATGACAGTGCCAATTTTAATTCAAAATATACGAAGGAAAAAACAAAAGAATTTTATATATAATCAGCTAGTTATTCATTTTAAAAAATGTGACCTGAATTACTTATTTAAAATCTCTCCAAAAAGTGTAGCCACTAGGTGAATGATATCAACATTAACAGTGAAAAACATATATTTATGTTAAATAGATGCTTTCAAAACAATGAAATAAATATTTTTCACAAAATAGTGGAAAATATAATTTCATGATGGAAAACCTATTTTGCATATTATTTAGTTTATTAATCGTGGAAATAAGCAGTCTTGACTGGCCACTATTGACAACTTATACGAAAAAAAAAACAAAAAACAAAAAAAACATACCTTACAAAGAGTTTTTGTTACGGATATTAATCTTGTGATTCATTTTTGCTACATTGTATTTTGTATTTTTTTTTCAGTGAAAAATCTTTCAAATCATTTATAATTATTAAATGAAAAATTGTGATTAATACCTTCAAGAACTTTTGCTTCTCCAAGAGGTTCTTTCCAGCCAACTGATATAGTTGAAGTAGTTGTTGAAGTAACTTCAAAATCCATTGGAGGGAAAGGTACTGTAAGATATATGAAAATTAAATAAAATCAGAAAATAATTATATTAGCATGATGTTAAAATTTATTTACATGAGATGTGAATTTATAACATGTGTTTAAAACCATATTTTTACTTGAACTCTTTTCTACCACTTGGTGGTGTTTCAAAAAGTCAGTACTGGTATCACATTTAAACTACATAAACAATTAGCATGATAAAACAGATTACTTGCTGAACAAATTATATTAAACTTAATTTGAAACTTATGTTATGGACATCTTGAAAATTACTAAGTAACTAATCATCAATTCAAAATTTGTATAATGTTTGTTGAACAGTTTCAATATCAGAAAGAAAATGAGATTTTTGCTTAGGAAAAATGACCTATCTTGATCAATATAATACTCAAATGGCAACTTCACTATCACCATTATTCAGTATAATATTCTTTGGTTGCTAGCTAAGTGAACATAATGTTTGCATGTGATATTTCAGTGATCAAAATCTCTGTCACCATCTTATGGTGAGTTTGTTCACTGAAATATTGTATATGAACACTGTGTTCAATTGGCTGGTTATCCGAAAGTATTGTTTTAATTCCCAATACTGAGATATACTTCATTCTTATATGAACTAAATTGATTAGCGAAATTAAAAAAGTGATAAATAGCATTATTTTTGTGAAAGCTATGTACAAAAGAAGGGGATGAAAATGGATTCCTGGCCAATACTTGGTATATTTTTTTTATAACTAAATTACAGATCCTAAGTAACAAATGCAATGAAATTAGTGAACAAAGTGGATGGAAATTTTATGCTTACCTCTGTTTGCAGTTACAATCTACTGCTCTTTTTTAATTTAATTTTAAACTCTAATAGCAGTTGTTGAAGTTACAGGTTACATCAGCAGTATGTTCAGTTAGTGTCTTTAGTAACACATGATATTCTACAAACCACTGTACTTATCTCGGACTTAAGAAGTTTGAATAATATCCATTGTTGTCTCTGTAGAGTTGTGTAAACAACCATTTCTTTCTTTATATTTGCTGTAGCATTAATGAATTTGATGGTTGTGAAAGCAGTTTTCCCAACTGCTAATACTTCCTTCTTATTTAGCAGCTGTTTACATACATTTTTATAGTGTACCACATAGGAGGGTGTTGAGATGCTTATAGATAAGGATGGAGAAGCAGTTACTGAGGATTTGAAAAAGGCAGATATTTTAAGTAACTGGTTTAGTGAGAGCATTAGGGACAATGAGTCAGAAATGGGAGGGTCCAACTTGGAGAACGAGCTTAACAACACAATTAGAAATGAACTGACCAAAAAATTTGAAATTCATTCAGAGGATATTATAAAGGAAATAAGAAAAATAAAAACATAAAGGTTCTGGTGTAGATAATATTACTATCTTAAAGACAGCTGGATGTGACATTGTACCTTATCTTGAAATATTATTTAAATTGAGTCTGTATAATTGCAGCTTACCACAGGACTGGAAAAGTGCGATAGTAGAGCCGGTACGTTAAGGAGGGGTGAGAAACTGAGTTGAAAATTATAGGCCGATAAGTTTGACATCAGTGGTAGGTAAATTAATGGAGAGATTGATTTGCAGCCACATCAGAAAAATATGTGAGGAGCATAAGTGGTTTTCAAGTAGGCAACATGGCTTTAGGCAAGGATATTCATGTGATTCTCAGTTGGGGAGATATATGCAAGATATTGCAGATGAAATGGACAAGGGAGGCCAAATTGATAGTGCAGCACTAGATCTTTCAAAGGCTTTTGGCAGAGTGAACCATAAAATGGAAGTAAATAAGGCAAAAACTATTTGAGTGGATGAGAAAGTGATTTACAGGGTAGAAGAATTTTTAAAAAGAAGAAAACAGAAAGTTCGGGTAGGAAATGCAATAACAAAAGAAGTGGGAGTAAAAATGGGAGTGCCAGAGGGTAGTGCATTGGGACCATTTCTATTCATTATTCTAATGAATAATTGTGTCGATTGTTTACTATCAGAAATTTGATTGTTTGCATATGATATAATGCTATATAAAAGGATCAAAATGGTAGAGGACTGTAAACAGCTGCCGGGGATCTGGACAGGATATCTAGTGTGATTGGTAAACATGGGATGAAGATAAATGCAAAGAAGAGTCAGTTTATTAGATAAACCAATAAAAAATGATTGGTTGATTATGATTATAAGGTGGGGAAAGAATTGCTTGTTGAAGACTTGAAATATAAATATCTTGGCATTACGTTTGATAACAAGCTTAACTGGGAAGGACACTTGGTCAGGTAGTAGAAAATGGTTTCAAAATTCTGCACATGTTGGAGAGAGTGATGAGGGGATGTATAAGAGAAGTATAGGAACTGGGTTACAAAACTTTGGTCCGACCATTGCTTGAATATGGTAGTGTGATATGGGATCCACATTTTGAGTATCAAATACAGGAGTTGGAGAGGGTGCAAAGGAGGGCTGCTAGATTTGTTTCTGGAAATTACTTCAGAATGCAATCAGCAACAGATATGATAAAAGTGCTGAAATGTGAGTCTTTGCAAGACAGAAGAAGGCTGAAGAGGATCATGGGAGTGTACAGGTCCTATATTGGAGATGAGACATGGAAAGATATTGGTGTAAGAATTAAAAGCAATGTATGGAAGGGAAAAAATGACCATGAACACAAGCTGGTACTCAATTTCAGGCACAAAGGCGTAGGAAGATTCTCTGTTTTTTTTTTTTTTTTTTTTTTTTTTTTTTTTTTTTTTTTTTTTTTTTTTTTGGAAAGGGTGTCAGGGATTGGAATAAGTTACCAAGAGAAATGATGAATAATTTACCAAAAACCTTGAAAGACTTTAAAGTTAAAATTTGCCGATGGCAAATGTAGGTGGGTGCAGGGAAGGAGGAAGATGGGTGGTATGGAAATTGCCAGCAGAGCGTGTACTCCATTGCAATTTAATTAAATATTAATATTAACTGTTTTCTGGATTGGCAGACTTACACTACGTAGAATTCGCACTATCGCTGTGGGTTATGCAATAGTTGTTACTCTGTTTAACCTGCATGAGAAGTCACCAGGAAACCATGAGCAGGTAGCTTAAAATGAACTGTTGCACCATCCTTTTGCAATCGCACTGGGCTACAAATCATTTCGTAGTAATCTCCTGATAAACTGTTCCTCCCACAGATCCTCCAGAAAGTGAGTTGCAACCATCTGTCAACAAACTTTGTGGTGTGTATACTAACTTCCAAGTAAATTATGTGAATTTTCTAGTCTAAATTATATTCCAGTTTCACATTCTACGCAAAAACCATCTTTTCATCTATACAGATACCACTTTACCAAAAAGAAAAACACAAAAAGTGTAAGCTCATGAGTTAGTCAAAAACATTCTTTACTACATTTGTCAATATGATTCACTAGTGGTAAGTACTAATCTGTCTGGACAGATTATTCATGGTTATCATACTCATCTGGATATCAGTTTATGAATAACTGTTTGATTAGTTTCATAACTTCAGCACATTTAATGAATCTGATGACTGGTAGTCCTCTAACAAAACTGTATTTGATACTACCAGCATAAAATTATCATTTCTTCTAAGACGACATAATTGCTTTTTTCAAGATGGATTTCAATATTTCTGCTGAAAATGCATCAAAAAAATTTCATTGTTTACCCTCTTTGTGAACTTTAAAGAATATATACACTTGCAGCTTTTGTCTAAATAATGTTACCAGCAGATGTAATTTACATCCAAGATACCATATAAATTTAATGCTGACAGTAACATGTTTGTGTTAAATAAACTATAAAAGACATGAACAGCCACTTTTATTATTGCCAAAACAAAATAAGTATATGATATGTGAGTGGTGTATTTCTGCAATGTAATATTCATGAGTATCAAGCAAGATGGTGTCATAAAAAACAATGTTTGAACAGTTAGCTGTGCTGTCTTCATTAGGTGTCAGTGGCTTGCAATGCGGGAATGGCAAGCTTACAGACATGAGATGCCATGCACAGGGCCACATTTAGTCTCTGTGGGCTACATGTGGCTATACATGTGTGTGCAGGTTCCCCTGTCCATCATCATCGAGGGCTGCTTCCAGCTTAATTCATAGGCGAGCCCCCCTTTTTAGTTTTTAACTTCTTTTGCCCTACTACTGGCTCAGGCGGAAGTCTGAAGCTGTGGTGTGGGCCTCCCTTTGTGGTGTGGGCCCCTAGGCTACAGCCTAGGTAGCCTATGCTTAAATGCAGTCCTGGACATGCAACACCTGATGAAGACAGCAGAGCCAGCTGTTAAAGCAGTGAAGCGTTGTTTTTTGATGATAGCGTCTAGCTGGACATCCGTGAAGATTACATTGAAAACAAGTGTAGTAAGTAATATCTGTCTAGTTCGTACAGATATGAAACCATAATGTTCACTAAATACAATATAAAAAATATGCAATAAAATGTTATTAATAGATTTGATCTCGAGTTAATCTTATGATGCTATCCTTCCCATTCTGTGAAGAGGAAATGCATACATAGGGTAATAGGATATTAAATAGATATTAGACAGAAATGTCTGTTGAAGAAGTTATTTTACATAAAGGACCTGGAAAGAATAAATATAAAATAACTTAATATTACTACTCGTCAAGTGAAGGAATCTTGTAAGTTGGAATGAAAAGGTCTGTAAGGACTTAAAGCAAGGTAGTTACAAGAAAACAAGATAGCTAGAAAGCAAACCAAAATCACATTTGTTTGAGAAGTAGAAAACAGCTGCAGGTGGGATCCAAACAATGGCAGGAAAGTGATGTCCATTGACTAGGCTATTCTAAATGAAATGACAGATTTTTCATATCATCTTTCTCACTCACTTGAAAGCAAATACTTTGTATTACCATTGATAAATTCAATTAGATAATAGTCACACTGAGTATAAGAAAATTTAAGTTGGTGTTTTGTTCTACTTACCACCTTTATTTCTTCTGTCTTTGCATGCATGTAAAAACAGAAAGTGTGTTAGTCACCAGTTCATAAATTAGAAGAAATATGTACGATATCAATATAAATCACTTACTTTTGACAGTTATGAAGTAAGTGATTTCATCTCTTCCTAAAATATTTTCTGCTTTGCAGGAATAATTACCAGCATCACCCAACTGAATTGATGTAATTTGTAATGTCCATTCAGGATTTATTTGTATGTGATTGCTCTGTTGGATGTTTTTCTCCCTGAAAAAATTAAAAAAAAAAAAGATTATATAAAATATTAGTATCTGTTTGAATCAATATATTGATGAGATAATATTTTGACTTAGGTGTAAAGAAAATTACTTCAATATCCCAGATTACCAGTATAGGTTTACTGAAAAAGTAGCTGGAAATATTCATATACAGTGATGCTTAATATAATTTGCTTTTAGGTAAGTACTTGGTATGATGACGATCCTTATGGAAAACTTGAAGATTTTGAAAATTTTTATAATTGAATTTGATATCCTGTTGTTGATTTGAAGTACATAAAGGATAAACAGGAACAATTATAAAAAGGCACAAATTTCAGAACTGAAGAGGGAAAGTTTCAACAAATGCAACCATGGCACAATTACAGTAAAGTGAGAAGAGTTCAAGGAGCTAGAAAAAATGGTGAAGAAATATTTATTCCAAAACAGAAAATAAAGAGAAGTACAGAATCAATATAGTATAATAGGGAGGCAAGGAGGTTAAAGTAGTTGGTGAGAAGAGAACAAAACAGAGTTAAGAGACAGAAAGGCAGTAGGGAATACTTGAAACAACTAATCTAATGGTGAAGAATATGGCTAAAGATGGGTTTATGAAGAATATTGCAGTTGCAGGGGGACCACTGACAGATACATCTAGAAATTTCTATGGCTATATTAGAAAACTGAGGGGGAAAAAAAGTGTCAGAACAATTATAGATAAGGATAGAGAAGAAATTACTAAAGATTTGAAATAGGCAGAGGTACTAAGTAACTGGTTTAATAATTGGGAAGACAAAAATTAGGGAATGAGCTTATCTGCACAATTAAAAATGAGCAGGCTAAAAAAAAAATTGAAATTCTTTCTTCGGGTGTCATGATGGAACTAAGAAAGCTAAAATAACATAAAGGGACTGGCGTAGATAATATACCATTGATGTCCTAATGATAGCAGGATGTGACATTGTACCTTACCTTGAAAAGTAAGGGTATTTAAACTGAGTCTAGATATTTGCTGTTTACTAGATGACTGGAAAAGCATGATAGTTGTACTGGATCATAAAAGAGACATAAAAATAGGGTTGAAAAGCACAGGCAAATAAATTTTACAATCAGTAATAGGTAAATTATAATTATCATACCTAATTCAAATAAGTAATTTGAACTTTGATTGTTAAGGTTATGTATCACCCCATATTTTAGTCTCTGTTCAGATTCAAATATAACAGTTCATTACTTAATTAGTCTAGAAACAGTAATATAACAACTTGAAATTAGTAAATAATAAAAATAGTTATTCAGAAATAACCTTTCAAAGGTTTTTGACAGAAATGGTGCTATATAAGGTAAAAACTATTGGAGTGAATGAAAAAGATTTAATGGATAGAAAAATTCTTAAAAGGCAGAAAGCAAAAAGTTGTTTGCATATGACATAATGTTATATAATAGGATCAAAATGGTGGAGGTTGCAGAGTGATTTGGACAGGATGTCTAGCTGGGTGGATCAAAATGGGATGAAAGTAAAGACAAAGAAGAGTCAGTTTATTAGACACACATATAAAAAACTATAGGTTGATTCTCCCCCACAGGGGCCTGGTACGCAAGTGCCAGGTACGGGTTTGGCGAACCCGCGGTGCCCGAGCTGGAAACTTGTGAGCGCCGCAAGTTTCCCACACCGTAAACTCCTACCATGCTTCAATGACCACCGTAGGGCGTGGCGGTGGAACGTTGTGTGCCTAGGAGAACGGGGATCTTGGCTTCATCGCCCGGATCGCGAGGACGGTACAAACCTCTATAAAAAAACCCTCAACCTCAAGGTCGGATACGTGCCGAGGAGGTGCATGGGTGAGAGGCAGATCACTCGCTAACGTACAACCTCAGGGGCACCTGCGCACCCCTGTTGTACTAGCGCTTTTCTTTAAAATGTTTTGCTCGTGGGAACAAAATGAAGCCTCACAAACAAAAACAAAACCCCTGCGGTCCGGGTGTGCCGCAGGTAAATAAAAATACACCCAATACAAAGAAGTGGGCCAGGGTTGATAGCCCTCCCGCTTCGGAAGACCATAGCAACAGGAAAGTGTGATCCATAGCGAACGCTTACATTGTAATGCAGAGGGTAGAGGGGACATTTGAAAAGGTGTCCCCTTTTTATATTAATAAAGGACTCGAAGGATTGGTCGGTACCTTAAGATCAGTAAAAAAGCTGAGGAACGGGACACTGCTGCTGGAAACAACCACCAGTAGGCAGGCATCCCAGCTCCTTAACTGTGAGAAGCTCGGGGAGTTCGCCGTTAAAAGCGAACTCCACAAATCCCTGAATTCTTCGAAAGGCGTCGTCACCTGCCGTGATATCATGGATTTAGGAACCGAGGAACTCGTCAAGGAGTGGGAGGATCAGCAAGTGGTCGAGGTGCGTCAGATTACACGGAGGGTAAATGGCAGTCTTGAAAAGACTGCCACCTTCGTCCTGACGTTTGACACTCCAGTGTTGCCCAAGTGTATTAAGGCTGGCTACATTAACTTGAACGTCCGTCCGTATGTTCCGGACCCAATGCGCTGTTTCCAGTGCCAGAGGTTCGGACATACGACGGCGTCATGCAAGGGCAACCCCACCTGTGGTAGATGCGGCAAGGGGGCACACGAACCGGGTGCCACTTGCACGCTCCCACAGGTGTGCGTCAACTGCTCCGGGGCGCTATCCTGCCTGGAGTAGAGAGTGTCAAGTGTATCTTGAGGAGCGCAAGATAGCAGGAGTTAAAGACCAAAGAGCGGATACCGTACGGAGAAGCAAAGAAGAAGGCGAAATCGCTCGCCGCTCCAATTTTTGGAAGTAGCTTTGCTAAAATGGTCTCGACTCCCGTCAGGAAAGAAAGTGTTGCTACGCAGACATCCTTTGCAGACATGGGCACAAGCACTACGTGCTCATGTCAGTGCAAATGTGGTACAAAATCCACGAAGGTCATGACACCCAAGACCGCGGATGTCGCTAGCAACACATCTGCAACCTCGACCAGTCCAGCAGCAGTAACTAAGCCTCCACCAGCATCAAATGTAGCACCTCCAATACCACCACGTAATGTTGAAATGGTAGCGATACCACTTGCTACCAGTGGAAACCGAGGTGATCAGAAGATCCGAGGTATTAAGTTCAGACAGACGGATCCGACCAAGTTTGTCAAGTCCCCCTCTTCTTCTCCTCCCAGACTGCCCAGCGGTGGGGAGAGTAAGGGGAAGAAGCAGAGGAAGAAGAAGAAAAAGGATAAGGAGGATTTTGAGGAGTCCTCGGGGTCGGAGATGTCTGTCTCCGCTTCCGGGCAGGAAGATACGGAGATGCTGGTGGACGAGTCTGGTCCCGTTCCTCGGCATGATGTGACCGATGACCCACCCGACCCGGGGCGGGTGAGTTTAAATAGGTAAGGATGGCTCCCATACTTCAGTGGAACGTTAACGGTTTTCAAGCTCACAAAGAGGAAGTCCAACTCTTAGCACGGTCTGATCCTTTGTGTCTCTGTTTGCAAGAGACACATTTCAGACCGCTACACCAGCCAGTGCTAAGAGGATATGACATATTCCGAAAGGACGATACCGAGGGTGATCGAGCTAAGGGGGGAGTGGCAGTGTTGGTCCGAAACACTGTCCACTCCGAACCTGTTGCTCTCACCTCCGATCTACAAGCAGTTGCGGTGAAAATACACGGTCCAATCCAACTGACCGTATGCTCTGTCTACCTGCCACCCAGTGTGTCAGTCGGCTACGACGACCTGGTTGGCATTATACGACAACTCACTCGGCCCTTTCTCCTTTTGGGAGATTTCAACGCCCACAGTGCGTTGTGGGGTTCCACCACCGATTGCCCCAGGGGCCGAGTGATTTGTAGATTGATAGAGCAGGAGGAAATTTGCATCCTGAATACAGGGCAAATGACTCATTTCACCACTGCTACCGGTACGTCTTCTGCCATTGACCTTTCCTTGTGTTCCCCCTCAATTGCGGACTCCGTGCAGTGGGGAGTGGATCGCGACCTACATGGTAGCGACCACTTCCCTATTTGGATGCACGTTGAGTGTGAACGAGGAAGAGGAAATAACCGGCGTAAATGGAACGTCAGTGGTGCAGATTGGCAGCTCTTCTGCCGTTCTGTACTTCTGCAACCCTGTGGCAGTATACAGGAGAAGGTGAATCACTTCACAGAAGTGATTCACCGTGCAGCTGACGTCTCCATGCCGAAAAGCTCCGGAACGCTGCGCAGGACGCCCGTCCCCTGGTGGAACGACGATTGTCGTACCGCCATCCAGGGTCGTAGACGGGCGCTACGTCGTTTTAGGTTGTGCCCAACAACTGACAACCTAGCAGCGTTTCGTATTGCTAGAGCTAAGGCGCGTCGAGTTATTAAAGACAGCAAGAAAAGGTCTTGGCAGAACTTTGTGAGCACTATCAATCGTTCCACTCCTTCGTCAAAAGTATGGGAGTCCATCCGCCATATATCCGGAAGGTACTCCCGCCCACCAGTATCTGGATTGCTGGATCATGGACGTATTATTACCGACGAACGAAGCATAGCGCAGCTGATGGCGGAGAACTTCGCCGCCGTCACTTCATCAGTTAACTTTGAACCTCGGTTCCAGCGACAAAGAGTTGCTGCCGAGAGGCGCGCGCTGTGCTTTGATTCGTCGAATACAGAGGCATACAACCGCCCATTTACATTTTGGGAACTGGAGTCAGCGTTGAATAGCGCTAACGACACTGCTCCAGGGCCTGATCTGATCCAGTACCAGATGCTGAGGCATCTTAGTAAAGATGCTAAGGAGTACCTTCTGGATACTTTTAATGACATATGGACCGGAGGACACTTCCCCGACTCGTGGAAAGAAGCAACACTAATTCCAATTTTAAAACCTGGCAAAGACAAATTGTTGCCAGGTAGCTATCGTAGTATCGCCCTTACAAGCTGCGTGGGTAAGACACTGGAGAGGATGGTGAATCGCCGCCTCGTCTGGTGTCTGGAATCCCAAAACCTTCTGAGCCGCTTTCAGTGTGGATTCAGGAAGTTCCGTTCCACCTTGGACAACCTGATCCTCCTGGAGGCGGCAATACAGGATGCGTTTATTCGCAGTCAACACCTTGTGGGTGTCTTTTTCGATCTCGAAAAGGCCTACGATACTACCTGGCGGCATGTTATTTTAAAGCAGTTGCACGAATGGGGTTTTAAGGGTAACCTGCCCCGTTTTTTAAAATCATTTTTATCTGGTCGTTGCTTCCGGTACCGAGTCTGTAGTGAAGTGTCGGATCTTTTTATTCAGGAAAACGGTGTCCCTCAGGGATCAGTTTTAAGCGTTACACTTTTTGCCATAGCGATAAACAGTATATCAGTCGTCATAAGGAGTCCCCTACGGTTCTCCTTATATGTGGACGACTTTTTAATTTTTATTGCATCTTCCAGCCTGAGAAGCGCCGAGCGGCAGCTGCAACTCACGCTGAACAGGCTGGATGAATGGTCAGTGCACACCGGTTTTCGTTTCTCTGCCGAGAAAACCCGGTGTGTACTTTTTACTCGTAGCAGAAGCCTTTTACCATTGCCCCACCTTACCCTGAGGAACACCGTTTTAAGTTTTACTGATACTGTTAGATTTCTGGGCCTCATTTTAGACACAAGGCTTAACTGGCTTGCGCATCTAAAAGATGTGAGAGCCATGGCCTTGAAAGCTCTTAATCTTTTAAAATGTTTGTGTGGCAGGTCGTGGGGCGCTGACCGCTCCTGCCTGCTACAATTTTACAGAGCCTTTGTATGGTCGCGTCTGGAGTATGGCTGCATCATATACGGTTCGGCACGGGACAGCTACCTACGCATTTTAGATAGTGTCCACCATGCAGGAATCCGGCTCGCCACTGGTGCCTATCGCACTAGCCCTATACCCAGCATTTGTGCTGAGTCTGGTGAGCCGCCGCTTTCCACCAGGCGGCACCTCCTCATGGTGCGGCACTATGTTCACATTGCCGCAACACCCGGTAGTCCCGTGCACGACTTAGTAATGACGCCAAATTATGGTCAGCTATACGGTAATCGCCGTAGAGCGACCAGACCGTTCAGCCACCGTGCAAAGGCTATTTTAGAAGAATATGGTTGTGAACTACCAGCTTTTTATTACCAGGGTTGGAGTAAATCTCCTCCCTGGCTTTTAAAGAGGCCCAGACTTATTTTAGAAATGTCAAGGTTCCACAAGTTGTGTACCTCTGACAGCGTTTTTAACAGAGTTTTTAGTGACATTTTAAACCAGTATCAGGATTTTACCCCGGTATATACGGATGGGTCTAAGCAGGCTAACGGAGTAGGCTGCTCCGTAGTGTTCCCTCGAGCGACTTACAAATACAAGCTGGATATCAGGTGCAGCGTGTATACTGCCGAGTGCTACGCCATACTAAAGTCGCTCCAGCAAATGAAGGTAAGTCGTTATATGAAATACATCATTTGCTGTGATTCCCTCAGCTGCATTCAGGCATTAGGAAACATGTACCCAACAGACCGCTTAGTCCAGGACATCCAGGACGCCCTCCTTTCACTTCAATCATCTGGAAAGGAGGTTTTATTCTGTTGGGTACCGGGCCATGTGGGAATCAGAGGGAACGAGGCAGCTGATGAAGCTGCCAAGTTAGCCTGTGACAAGGTCCGAATCGACTTTGCACCGGTCCCAAAGTCAGACCTTGCCTCGGCGGTGAAGAGTTTTATGTTTGATATTTGGCAGAGGCAGTGGCTGGAAGTCGAGCATAATAAGCTCCGGCAGGTCAAGCCGACCGTTCAGCCGTGGAGCAGCTCCTTCCAGCGGGCGAGGAGGGATGAGGTTCTCCTTACTCGCCTCCGTATAGGGCACTGTCCTCTGACGCACAGCTTTCTTCTCCGCCGGGAGGACCCACCGGAATGTGATGCTTGTGGCGTACCTTTGACGGTACGCCACATTTTAACTGATTGTGTTTTATTTTTTGACATAAGGGCAGACGTTGGCCTAGCCAACGATCTGTCCCTTATTTTAAGTAATGAAGCTAGCAATGTGGCTAAAGTTTTAAAATTCTGTGTATTGGGCGGTCTGATCCCAAAAATTTTGGGAAGACCGGCCTAATCTTTTAAGTTGGATGAGTGGCCATTTTACAGCCACTCATCCATGTATATTGCTCCCTTTTTTTGTTTTGTCTCATCTGTGTTTGTTTTAATATTAGATTTAAGTTTTTATGTCTGGCTGGCCTCTCTACAGCCAGCCGGATATGAGCTGTGATGTTTTGTATTTTAATGGCCCCTCTACAGCCAACATTTTAGCATTTTACTCTATTTGCCGTCTGTGTGGCCGACCCCTCTACAGTCGGCCATACAGACGGTAGAACATGGATTTTAAGCCACATTGCTAAGCCGGTCGTTGTTAGGGCGCTAATGACCTCGCCGTCGACGCGCCCTTAAACCACAACAACAACAACAACAGTGTTTTGCCACAACAATCAACAAGTCTCAGGGCCAGACATTGGGAATTGATCTTCGGACACCATGTTTCTTCCACAGCCAGCTATATGTTGCTGGCTCCAGGGTGATAGGTAGGTCATGTTTATACGTATGTGTACCAAACAATAAAACTAGAAATATGGTCTACACAAAGGCATTGTAGTTAACGACCTACCAAGTAAGGTGAAGGTAGCATCTTGTTTCTCTTAAACATTTGCTTCACTTGCATATATCATAAAAATAAAATCCTTTCTAAACAATAACTTCTTATACTTCGAACAATAATTACAACCACGAATTAGTATTGTTAATTTTTCAGGTAGCTTTTCAACTATTTAATCAATTACCTCACATTATTTTAATGAAACAAACTCTTCGATATCAGTATGAAAACCAAACCTAAGGTAATAACTAATACAAAGGAAACTTTTCAGAAGACATTTACAGCTAATGCTGCTCCACGTTAATAATTGGTAATAGAATAAAATCGGTTAAGAATTTTTACACATACCAAAGCACACACGCGTGAAGCAGCAGGCAAATGCTAGTTAATATTTAAATTGATAGTTATAAATTTATTGTTTTGCATTAGCAAACCATACGTTGAAAAATTCTGTACGAGAAATTTGTGCAGTCATTCTGAAAATAAAGAAAAGTTGTATGGGTTTCGGAACATGCACAAACAAATGAAGGTATTTCTTGTAGCTAATAAGTAACTCTTTCAAATAAATATAGTAAGAGATCGGTATAATGTGGCATAATGAACTAAAACTGCCTCAGTAATTTTTTCATTATAATAATCTTTCTCTGTTTTAAAATGTATTACGAAAAAATCATGCGTAAACTTACCCTGAGATTCACCAAAAGCAATAGCACGAAATACATGGCGTAATCATCGACCAAACTCAGTCGAATGGTGTGGCCGAATGAAGAATTGGATCACAGCAAACCAATTGTTCAAACTATTTCTTCTATTTTTAGGTGCAAATTCGTGGAAAATAAACCTTTGTTCAAAGTAATATGGTTTATCTACTTCGAATATAAATAACTATTTTGCCTGCATAGACTAGTGTCAAAACTGACTTTTGTTCCTTAGATTTAAAAAATATTACACTGTGCGGCATCGTCCCGAATGCAAGGCCAGAGCGTTAACTGCTCACCCACCAAGCTCTGTCACAACAATTAAATAACTGGATGTTGTGGACCATTTTTCTTAGTTGCAGATAAAAGATTATTGATAAATGATAATTTTTTTGTCAACGAAACTGATTATTCATTTACCTACGTTTCACTTCATATCACATGAGGAAACTGTGATGTTTAAGTGTTTACTATTAACATAAAGAGAAGCAACTAAGAAGGTCCGGATAGCTGCATGATTGAAGAGTGCTAATGGAATTCAGAACGTCGAAGCTTGGTTGGGATAATATTTTCTGCATACATTTTTTCCATTTTAGTTTGCTGTTTTTTGCACTACAAAATCATGTTTTTATTCAAAGAATTCATAATGGTTACTAAGTGTCATGCAAGCGTTTGAAACAAATTGCAACCATACAAGAAAACTTTCATGAAAGGATATCCTTCCTTTTTTAATTTTTAAACTTACCAGACATACAATATCATGCAAAAATACAGGTGAACAGTGGTGAATAATGAAATTTATTTTAGAAGTTAGATCACTTTTAGAAATTTCAAGCTAATATTGCAACAGTTCCAGAACACATTATTGTTATTCTCAAATCATACACATCAAATACACAGTTAAATACATTGTACAAATTAATAGCTTTTAAACACGTTTTGCCCAGTACTTTGCAACCTCAAGTGCATTCGGTGTTGCTCGATACAGGTCATCTTTGTTGCAGGATCATGGGCACATAGGGCACTCGATCATATAGTTCATTCTCACTTAATACTGGTAGCATCAGTATAACCCCATTTCACTAGATTTTCCTTAGACCTGCCCACTCCTGTTCGCAATCGATTTAAGGAGTGCCAGACGTTCCAATCCTCTAAGTGACCAGATGGCAACAAGCGCTCTGCAACTGTCAGTGGATGTTAGGGAACTTCATTTTCCACATCTGTACTTTTGCCTTTTCAGGTGACCCAATTAGTTCCCGCGATGTTCTCAGGAAGCTTTTCCTGGACTCGAGTCTCTTGGCTGATGGTGTATCGAAGTGTAGTGGGTGAGCACTTTCCCGTTCTACTTTTTTCCTCTCCTTGTTCGCAGTCACATCTCTCTGGATACTGGGTGGTGCGATCCCCGAAGGCTGGTAAAGTCTGTCTACAGGTGTTATAGAGGGCTACGTCCATCTGTTTGGCGTGAGATGATAAATAACAAACTGGGCATGCATATTCTGCAACAGAGTAACAAAGGGCCATTACTGATGTACGTATAGTTTGTGGTTGACTGCCCCACTGTGGTCCAACTGGTTTGTGCAGTAAGTTGTTTCTTATAGAGATCTTCTTTTTGCAATTCATGCAGTGCTTCTTATATGGGAGGGTTCTGTCGAGTGTCACTCCTAAAAATTTTGGGGTGTTACATGTCTGCAGTTCGATACCTGACCACATTACTTCCAACTTACGCTGAGCTATCCTATTTTTAAGGTGAAAGGCGCACACTTCAGTTTTTGAAGGGTTAGGTCTTGAGTGATTTTCCCTATAATAGCTTGATAGACATTCAATGGCAGCAGACAAATTTCTTTCTATAACTTCAAGCTTTGTGCTCTGTGAGGCCATGGCAAGGTCATCAGCATACACGAAGCTTCTGGTAGCTGGATGTAATGGATCATTTGTATAAATGTTTAAAATAATTGGTGCCAGTACACTGCCTTGAGGTAGACCATTTTTTTGTACTCTCCATCGGCTGCACTGTCCTTGAAAGACAACGAAAAACCTACGGTTCTGTAGAAGAGTAGCGATGAGCTTGGTTAATCAGGTGGCCTTTGTTAGATTGTAGACCTTTTCAAGGAGTAGTAGGTGGTTAGCAGTATTCTATGCTGCTGACAAGTGCACAAAGACCATGCCTGTGGCCTTACAGGTCCATCCTCTATAAACTGAGCTAGGCTCAGCAGTTGCCCAGTACAACTTTCACTAGGACGAAAGCCAGCTTGCTGTGGTACAAGTTTAGGATCAATCACAGACTGGATACGATTCAGGATTAACCATTCAAATATTTTGTAAAGGTGACACGAGCACTATAGGTCTGAAATCTTTGGGGTTGTTCCCTTCTTTTCCAGGTTTCAGCAACGCAATGATTCTCGCCCTCCTCCACATCTTCATAATTTGATATATTCTCATACATTTGTTAAAGAGCTGTAGAACCCATTGTTTAGTTTTACATCTGAGGTTCTTAATTTGTTCTGATCGTATGTCATCGAGACCTGCCGATTTCCCTGTCTTGCACTCGTGAAGTTGTTTTCCAGCTCTGACATACTGAAGGGTTCAGTGAGGTTGTCCCTTTCTTCCTGACTGTTTCTATGTGTTTTTCTTTGTTTTTAGACGGTCTAATTTTTTTCCTTCCCGTTCATGAGCAGCTGATGTGCAATTTGGTTTGCACTGATGTTGGAATGTCCAGTGATCTTTGATGGATTTTTGTTGAGGCATTTTAGAAGTCTCCATGCCTTGTGACTATCTCTTGTCAGGTCCAGCTCTTTAATGTCTTGATCCAGCAGTCTCATTTTGCTGCACTTAGAGAAGAGATAAGTTTATTGCCAGCTTCTACTGTCTTTTCGCCAAAGGGATCATCTTGAAACAATTATTTATAATCCATGAACTGGGCAGCTAGATCTGAGGTAAGACCTGGAATATATGATGACCTGCAGCCACGGGGGATGGATCTTCTGGAGCATTTTTTCACACTTGCAGTAAATGTGTCGTATCAATCTGGTGTTGGTTCAGTAGTAGACACAGCAGCATCCAGCATTTCTGTGAACATGGACCAGTCAGCTTTCTTAAAGTAATACCTTCCTCAGAAAGGAACTCTGGGGTCTCACTGCTGCAAACACTTTGCACTTTATTGGTTGGTGTTGCGTGTTTGGTATTGGGCTACAGACAGACTTCACACATTGCTGGCTGATGTGATTACAGCTGAATATTAGAAACCTTCAAGGGAAAAAAAAATGTTTTGGTGGATTTTCAGGAAAAAATGAATATCCGATGCAACCAACAGCAACTAGTATCCAAAGAAAACAAATGAAACATATTCCGAAGGGAGGCTCAAACCTGAGGACCCTAACCTTACAACGTATTATATTTAAATCTACGAAATTGCGGTGTAAATGAGCTTCACAGAAAATGGTATAAATAATTCTCATATTGAAGTTGTTACATTTTTAAGCTCCATAGAATAAAACTCGGCTGGTGTTTCTAAAGCTAGCCCCACAAATAAGGCGTCCATTTTTGGTATTTTTCCACTGTAGGCATTTAAAAATCGTTATTGATTTTATATTTAAAATGAACTTTCATTAATAACAAGAAATAACCAGCAACAAACAACAAAAATAGTTGAAAACTTGGGTAATAGGAAACGTTCCATTTGCTGCACAGCGATTACAGACATGTGAGGTCAGTAGTATCATTGGCTCGCGCCAGTGAGAAAAGGAGAGTTTTGGCGTGCTTTTAAATACTTCAAATTTTAACTTTGAATTTTACATAAAATAAGCATTTTCGTCAAAAAATAAATAGTACTCGGTGAATAAGATGTACCAATAAACCATTTTCAAATAGTAGTCAAATACAGGATTCCTTATTTCTTAATCAAAAATATTTAAATTTGCCAGTATGGTCATGTGATTATTAAAATAGTGAAATAACATCAACTTTCCTACTGGTAATATTTGGTATGATCCTAACATTTGGGAGGATACGGGTTTGAATCCCCATCCAGCCATTTGTGGTTTCCACTATTCACTCCTGGTGAATGCCATGATGGTTCCTTCAAAATACCATGGCTGAGTTCCTTCCTCTTCCTTACCGCCAATCCTTTCCTGACTCTTAAATGACCTCAGTGTCAACGAGGCATAAAGCAAAAAAAGTGTTTCACGCCAATCTGTAATCTACCCCCCTGGAGCTTGAGAAATGAAGGGAAATTGAATGTAACACATAAG
>JARYHS010013567.1:0-12131 GCA_031002005.1 Vandiemenella viatica | reverse complement strand
AAATATTTTTTCATAATTTTCTTTGTATTTTTATAAGTATAACTATTTAGTTACCAAACAGTTTTGTCATTGCTAACATCGCACCAGATACAATTAAAAAAATGATTTTAGTAAAGCCAAATTTTAACATTATAGTTCTGTAATCAAAAAAATAATATAATTTTGCCAGATAGAAATTCGGAAATTTAATTTGGATCCAGACCAACCCTATGTTGTATAAATGAGATGAATTAATTTAAATATATTCTGTCTCTCTCTGATGCCCTCTGTCACAGCTATCTCTCTCATGCAACCAACAAATCAGTTTACGCACTCCTCTAACACATATATTCTCCAAGAGACTGAAATTTGTCTGGCTCCTAATTAAAGAAGTGAATTTCTATTCAGCAAATTTGTATTATATTCTTTGATTACAGAACTATATAACACAAAAATTTGAGCTTTACTAAAATCATTTTTTTTAAATAGTATATGGTGTTATGTTAGCAATCACAAAACTGTCTGGCAACTAATAATTTATATTGATTAAAAGACAAAGAAAATTATGAAAAAATGGATTTTTTTTAAAAAATTGCTTTCAAAATGAACAATTTTTGCCTGTACAAAAGAGATGCAGACATTTAAATGCAACCGCCCTCAGGTACCAGATGTACCACATCCCCTACTCAACATCAATTTAAAAAAAAAAAAAAAACAAAAAAAAAAAAAAAAACACAAAAAAAAACCCAGTCAACCTAAAATTCTTTCTTGATAATGTTGCTAGCTCTTATACTAATAGTCGATGAATAGAGAGACATTGTTAAGTTGTTCATTTGGTAATATGAACAAAATTTCACTCATGTAAATGAAGATTATATTTCAAAATTTCACTTATTTTAGCCATAGGGACTGCAAATATAATCTTCACACACATTGATTTCCTTTGAGGTAGTTACAGGGGAATTATGTACCAGTACCTAGCAAATGCATTCAGGAATTCACAAATAAATGTTATGTACTGATTTTAATAATACTGACACTACACTGAGGAACTCCAAAAATTGCTGCTGTCCCAACTGTTTCCTATTTTCTGTACATAAAACTTTTCAATATTCTATTGTTGTTAATGTGGCTTTTAATATAGTACTTGCTTCAGGTATCAGTTTTAATTTTGTTTTTGAAGTACAAAATTCCATGTATTCTTTTACTGCACCTTCACCACAATATTTTAGTCTCATGTGCTGTATTTCGTAATATTTTTCCTTATTTGCTAGGGACACAGTTTTTTCACCCCATTCCACAACACTTCCATAACCCTCACACTTGGAACTAGTGCATCTGTAGCCATGTAACCATACTCTTCCCTATGAAGGGTCTTCCTGAAAAATATTAGGTTTGTTTGTTTCAACCTCATTATGGTAACTGACAGACACTTCCTCAGTTCTTGTTTTCACTAGTTTGCTTTTGTTAAATTCATTCCACATTATTTTACCACGCATTAGATTTCTTCAACTTTAATTAACCTACTTTCTTTGACCCTTTAACCCAAACCATTTTTTTAGTTCTTTAACTGCTTTTACAAAATTAATATAGAGACTGATATGCAAGCATATAAGAAATGTTTGTGAGGAACAAAACTAGTTTTTAAATTGATAACATGGCTTTAGGAAAGGATATTCATGTGAATCTCAGACACTGGGCTATAAGCAAGATATTTTGTATGAAATGAACAATGGAAGCCAAACTGAGATTGTAGCACTAGATCTTTCTGAGTCATTTGACAAAGCGGCTGTTAAATATTGGTAAATAATATGAAAACCTTTGGAGTGGATGAAAAAGTGATTTTCTGGGAAGAATAATTCTTAAAATGTAGTATCAAAAGAAGTGGAAGTGAAAATAGGACTTCCATAGTATAGTGTATTAGGACCATTGATATCCACTATTTTTATAAGTGACTGTGTTAACAGTTTGTAGTCAGAAGTTAGGTTGCTTAGGAAAGGATATTCATGTGAATCTCAGACACCGGGCTATTTGCAAGATATTTTGTATGAAATGAACAATGGAAGCCAAACTGAGATTGTAGCACTAGATCTTTCTGAGTCATTTGACAAAGCGGCTATTAAATATTGGTAAATAATATGAAAACCTTTGGAGTGGATGAAAAAGTGATTTTCTGGGAAGAATAATTCTTAAAATGTAGTATCAAAAGAAGTGGAAGTGAAAATAGGACTTCCATAGTATAGTGTATTAGGACCATTGATATCCACTATTTTTATAAGTGACTGTGTTAACAGTTTGTAGTCAGAAGTTAGGTTGCTTGCTGTTGATATTAACTATACTACTACAAATCTGTAAGTGAGGTGCATGTGTCTGGGAGTTTGAAGTGACATCATGCAAAAACTACCACAGCAATTTTGATGGTTCTTGCAAATTCTGAGTGCTTAAATCAGCAAAAATAGCTTATGACTTACATGTACAGAGGAATGGATCAAGAAATCACAATCATTTCAAGCTGGGAGAAATATGGTCCATGGATTACTCTGTGTATGAAATGAGCATACCTACCAAGAGAAACTGACAAAAGATCATACTACTACACTTTGAAATCTGTTTAATATATTTACTTCAGTTATTCACTTTTCTGCAAAAAAATATATTGAAATAAATAGGATATGTGACTCAAGTGTAATAAGAATCTAAAAATTAATAGTTCATTCGGGAATTGTTATATCCATTTTGAATTTGTTACACACCAAAGAACTTACTACTTAATACTGCCACTTTACTCTTTGCTTTACACAGATATTAAAGACACTGCTGTTCAGAGATCAAAGTAAGAATATTATGACATATTCAGTAATGTGCCACATTTAAAAGCAAGAAAATTAATACAATTAATAAACTAATAGTTGTGGAGTAGAAAATATAAATCTGTTCATATTTTTTCTTTTATATATATATATATATATATATATATTAGAGATGTTCCGACTAGTCGGCGACTAGTCGGTAAAGCCGACTATCCGGCCACTTTCATAGTCGGCGACTATTCAGCAAAGAGCGCCGACTATCCGGCTTAGCATGAACAAGAAACTTCATCAGCTATTTTCAAAGTGAGGAAGAATTTTACTTAGTGTTTCCACAATTGAGCAACAGTTACGTACTTCCGTTTCAAGTTCAATCCGTTATGATTGGAAAAAAGTGACAACATACCACACTTCATTTGTGTAAGTTTTACGTTCTATAGGTTATGTGGGGTCGTGTTAGAGCGAACGTTACGTTTTGATGTACTAATTAGAATTGTCAAGTGCAATCATCTCTCCAATCGCAATATTGATGTCTCTCGATCTTGAGTCATCACGTGACCATTGTACAGCAAAACTATCTTCAATATTTTTTGTTGGCTTTTCTGACATAAACCGACCTCTGACGACACTGAAGTTGACGGAGTAGGCACTGTTGTAGGTAGTTCATCTACTTGGATTTGCGACTGGGATGAATCGTCTGTGGCGGAACATTGGATCACAGAACCTAACTGAAGTATCAGGGTTGGATGTCGGTATTTGATATGGTTGTTCATACTCGTAGTATTTGCTGTTTTTCCCTGCCCACCATGAGAAATCATTTGGCACTGATTACACTTCACTTTACACGAATCATTGTCCAATTGATCAAAAAAAAAAAATTCATACACGAGACTTTCTTTTTGGCATGATTAAATCAATTTTAATTCTCTTTCACTTTAATGAACAATAACAACACTGTTGTTCTTATTTTTTACACAAAAACACTGCTCTGACCCATGCACAAGCAAAAATTAAGAAACAATGCAAACTAAACAATATATGTTCCGACACGCTCTTAGGCTACGGTTACGACTTGCGCGAGAATCAGCTATAAACGAAGCGTCACGGGAATTGCCGAATACCCCTGAAACCGTGATCGGCTTGGCCGACTAATCGGCCAACTAGCCGGCCTCTTTACAACCGACTAATCGGCTAGTCGGCTAGTCGGCCAAAGTCATAGTCAGAACATCTCTAAAATATATATATATATATATATATATATATATTTTTTAAAAGAAAGTTGTATCTACTTAGTGGCTTCTCATGAAGTTGTCTTCAGTTGAAGATATTGAAACAGTATGAGATGCAAGGTTTCTAATATTAATTTTTTTCTCAAAAAATGGTTTATATGAATAATGGAAACAAAGAAACTGCCATTGGGCTGTAAAAATTAGATAAGATAGTGAAAAACAACCAATCACTTACCACAGATGAAGGTACCTAAAAAATACAAAAAACAAACAAATTACACAATATTATTCATGTGAGAAGCGATACATATGGTGGAGGGAAAGATGTTATCACAACCCAACCAACCACATGAATCAAACAAAGGTGGAAACACGGGGTGGGGGACCAAGTGCCGGGGTGAGGTGATAAGGTTGAACTGCGATAGAAGTAGAACAAGATAATCTCTGTGGCGCCTGTTTAAAAATTATTATTGAAGACATTGTGATTATATTTTGATCAGTTATAAGGGTAAATAAATGAAGGTATATATAAATACACACACACACACACACACACACATATATATATATATATATACAACTGACTAAATTGAAAGATAGTAAGTGACAGGTTTAACGTAGGTTTAGGCCAGGGGTGTGTCTGGTGTCAAGGATATGTTTGTAGGATACTTCCCATATGTGGAGTTCTGAAGGGGTAGTGGTGTTTGGAAAAACTCTAACAGCTCCAACAGTGAAACTGGTGTTGAGGTTGATCAAATCATGTAAGTTGGCATGTATTGCCACTGGATAGTCAGGGTTGCTTGCCTGTGGCCATTCATCCTGTAGGATAGTTGTTGAGTGGTAAGGCCAATGTAGGAAGCAGTGCAAAGGAGACAGGTGAGTTGGTAAATAAGGTTAGTGGTAGTACATGTAGCATGTCCAATTATAGGAAAGGATTCTCCCATGACAAGATTAAAGTAAGTAGTTGTGGCAGGGTGAATGCTGCATGTTTTACAGTGGTGTCTATTATAAGGTAAAGATCCTGTGGAGGTCTGGGAGAGTCAGAAGGTAAATTACTTGTGGACCAGGATGTTATTCAGATTGGGTGGTCTGCTGTAGCAAGTGCGGGGAGCAGTGGGTAGGATTTTGGGATGAAGAAGATGCATTTCAGGGAAGGACCTTAGGAAGTCATGACCAGGGTGAAGAATCTGTTGATGGATTCCAATCCAGGAAAGAACTGGGTCCACAGTCAGTTTTAGTAGGTGCAGAATAAGGTTTGTTTTTCCATAGGATTGTGAGGGTACCGGCGAGAAATGAGGGCTTGGGATAGTTTTTGGGAGTAACTGGAAATAGATTCAAGAACAGAACAGATGTGTCTGCCATGGATTGCAAGGCTATATGGGAGGGAACGTTCCATGTGGAAAGGGTAACAAATATCAAAGTGCAGGTATTGTTGTAAGTTTGATGTGTACAGTGGTGTGGAGGGCACCCTCTCATAGGGTGATATCCATGTCAAGGTAGGTGACACAGATGTGGGAATATGACGAGGTGAGATTGATGGATTGACTGTTATTGAGTGAGTTGAGGAAATCCAAGTGGTGGTCTTCCCCATGGGCACAGATCATAAATATATCATCTGTATATCTGAACCACATGAGGGGACTGAAAATTTTTCTCCAGATCACCCAGGAAGATGTTGGCATAGGTGGGTACCCATGGCAGTGCCATGTATCTGGTGATAAATTGAGTAGTTGAAGGAAAGTAGTTTTTGGAGAGGATAAAATTGACTTAAGAGAGCACATATGTAGGAAGTGTTGAAGGGAACTGGGGCCCTCAAGGTGATGAATATTGTTGCACAAGCAAGTTACGTCAATGGAGACAAGGAGGGTGTCTGGGGTAGTGGACTGGGGAATTTAGACAGACGCTCCTAAAAATGTGGAGTGTCTTTAATACAGGGGGGAAGATTCTGCTCAAAAGGTTGGAGGTGTTGATCTACCAAAGCTGAAATCCGTTCAGTGGGGAACCATATGCTGCAACTATAGGTCATCCCAGATTGCCAGCCTAGTGAATCTTGGGGAGAAGGTATTAGGTGGGTGTGCGGTGATTCCAAGGGGTGAGAAGGGATAAGGATTGTGAAGAGAGGCCTTGTAAGGGTCACAGCATGTCCAGGAAAGAACGAATTTCAAGGCAAATGGAAGATGTGTGATCTGAGGCATATGGACGGTAAGTATTGCTATCATAAAACTGTTGAAGGGCCTCCACATCATAGTCACCGCAATCCATGATCACGGTTGTGGAGCCTTTATCTGCCAGAAGGATTATGATGTTTTTGTTCTTGGACAGTTTTCCCATGACCCAGAGTTTGGTAGGGCTGAGGTTATTGGAGTTGGAATAGAGTTGAGGAAAAATTTTGAGGATAGTGTGGATGTGAGGAAGTCTTGATAAGAAAGGAGGGGATAGTTTTGGGGAAGTGGAGGAGGATTTAGTTGAGATGGTGGTTTGAACTGCTCTAAGCTGGACTCAATCTCACCCCGGCGGTGGTCACTCTCAGTTGTGGTAGCAAAGTGATATGGCCAGCAGAGTGTGTGGCAGAATGCAAGAGAGACCCAGATCAGAGCATCATGATCAAACTTAGCAGTAGGTGAGTATGAAAGTCCTTTGGATAGGATAGAGGTTTGTGGTTCAGACAGAGGAGTGGATGAGAGGTTGAACACTAACCATTTTGGTGTATCCACAGTTGGGGCAGTGGTGTGATGGGTGGGTGGTAATGGGGATGGGTGTGGCATATAAAAAAGTGGGCAAGACATGGGGCTTTGGCAACCAGCGGAGGAGATTGTGTGTGCTGCATATGTGATGGGTGTTGGTAGGGAAGAGACAGGAATAGAACGAGATAGCTTTTTAGTAAATTAGATAGCTTGTGCAAATGTTTTTGTGCACATTTCTGTTGCAAATCCTGCACTCTGTAAGAATTTATCTAAGATGTTGAGTTTGGGAGGGGTGCAACAGACAAAGAATCTTATGGAAGAGGAAAATTGACTAGAGAGTTGGTGGGCTTTTAATACATATTAATGGAAAATAATATGAGTGAGAATAAGGGATTGTGTAAAACAAAAGACGTGGAGGGCTTGATGGAGTTGAGGGTGGCAACTAAAGAATGGTAGTTTTATTGTCAGACTATTGAGGGGTATATAAAAAGAGAGGCATGACTGAAGGAAAAGTATATGGGAATGGAGTCTAGTAAAGTGGATGGCATGAAAAGGGAATTGTTTTAGGTAATGTTCAATTGGAGACATGTTTCTAAAGAAGGCTATAGGAAGAACAACACCACACAACTAGTTGGGAAGATAATGGTCAGTGGTTTAAAGAGAGCCACGCTGAAGGAAGACAACAATATAGTAATATAAAGCAGAGAGAGAGAGAACAGAGAGTGGGGCGAGGTTGAGTCCAGTGTAGAGCAGTTCAATCCACCATCTCAACTAGATCCTCCTCTACTTCCGCAAAACTATCCCCTCCTTCTTTTTCAAGACTTCCTCACATCCACACTATTGTCAAAACCTTTCCTCAACTCTATTCCCAACTCCAGTAACCTCAGCCCTATTGAAATTCAGACCATCAGAGAACTATCCAGGAACAAAAACATCATCATCCTTCGACCACCGTGGTCATGAATGCAGTGACTACAATACAGAGGCCCTTAAACACCATTCTGATACCAATACTTACCATCTACATGCCTCAAATTTCACATCTTCAATTTGCCTTGAAATTCACTCTTTCCTGAACATCCTGGGCCCTGTCACAATTCTTAGCCCTTCTCCCCCCTCAGAAACCCTGCACACCCACCTTATACCTTCTCACCAAGATACACAAGGCTGGCAATCCGGGACGGCCTATAGTGGTGGCATATGTTTCCCCCACTGAATGGATTTAAGCTTTAGTGGATCAATACCTAAAACCTTTTGTGCAGAACCTTCATTCCTGTATCAAAGAAACCCCACATTCTAAGGAGCATCTATCTAAAATCCCCAGTCCACTACCCCAGACTCCCTCCTTGTCTCCATTAACATACCTTCTTTGTACACCAATATTCATCACCTTGAAGTTTCCGTTTCTTTCAACACTTCCTGCATATGCGCTCTCCAAACACTCTTCCGAGAACATCCTTTCTAATATCTCTAGCCAACTTTATCCTCTCCAAAAACTACTTTTCCTTCAACTCCCCAGTTTATTACCAGATATGCAGCACTGCCATGGGTTCCTGCATGGGGCTGTCCTATGCCAACATTCCTGGGCTGTCTGGAGGAAAATTTTCTGAAGAACTGCTCCCTATGTCCCCTCATGTGGTTCAGATACATAGATGATATATTTATGATCTGTGCCCAGGGGGAAGACCACCTCCTAGTTTTCCTCAACTCACTCAATAACAGTCATTCCATCAATTTCACCTGGTCATATACTCACACCTGTGTCACCTTCCTTTCTATGATCTCGTGGAAAAACAAATCTCCAGAGCCATCTCCCACAACCCTTGTTCTGTACTTCCTAAAACTGACTGTGGATCAACACTCCTCACCCAGTTCTTTCCTGGCTTGGAATTCGTCAACAGATTCTACACCGTGGATATGACTTCACAGGGTCCTTCCCTGAAATGTATCTCCTTCTTCCCAAAATCCTACCCACTGCTCTCCGCACTTGCTTCAGCAGACCACCCAATCTGAATAACATCCTGGTCCACAAGTAATTTACCTTCTGACTCTCCTAGACCTCCACAGGGATCTTTCCCTTGTAATAGACCCCACAGTAAAACATGCAGCATACACCCTGTCAAAACCACTTACTCTTCCTGTTACAAGAGAAACCTTTGCTATAACTAGACATGCTATGTGTGCTACCACTCACCTTATTTACCAACTCACCTGTCTCCTTTGCACTGCTTCCTACATCGGCCTCACCACCCAACAACTATCCTACAGGATGATTGGCTACAGGCAACAAACACTGACCATCTAGTAACAATCCATACCACCTCAACAGCAGTTTCACAGTTAGAGCCGTTAGAATTTTTCCGAACACCACAAACCCTTCAGAACTCCGCAGATGGGAAGTATCCTACCAACAAGCCTTGACACCAGACACACCCCTGGCCTAAACCTATGTTAAGCCTATCACTTACTATCTTTCAACTTAGTCAGTCATATAAAGTTTTTTTTTGTATGTACAGTAAAAGATTGGTTACCCGAATTCCAATTATCCGATTCGCCGGGTTAACCGAGGCAAATTTTTTTAAATATGATAGGGAGCGTTTATGAAGATATGGAATATTTTTTCAACTAGAGTGTGTATGATATTAAGGCTTGAGGCTCCTTAAAATTAGAACCTTTGATAATCGGAAAATCAAAAATGCATAGAGCTTTTTAAAACTTGGATTTGGCCTGTTTACCAGCTTTGTATACAAACCAGGCAAGAGATTGGTTGAGCAACATATATTTTCAGAGTGGTTTTTTAACTCATTTGCCTAAGCAGATCTTAAAAAGGAGGAACTTTTATTAATAGATAATGATCCATCCCACCCAGACCTCGATTAAGTGGAAAGTGGTGATATCAAGTGTATGTTCCTACTGCCAAATGTTACGTTACTGATACAACCCCATGATCAGGGTGTAATAGAAACATTCAAAAGGAATTACAGAAAAAGGCTGCTTCAAGTTTTATTAGGCAACTTAGAGGGAGGTGGCACTGTGACAGATTCACTGAAGAAAATAGTATCAGTGAAAGATGCAATTTATTGGTCAGCCATGGCCTGGGATGATGTAAAACAGGAAACACTTCAATGATCATGGGGGAAACTTTTTGGTATAGAAAAGCCTAAAAAGGACAATCTAGCTCAACAAGATGTCAATGACACAGTTGGCCAACCTACTTCCAGTCATAAAAGAAATTAACAATGAAGATATACAATAGTGGTTGTTGGATGACGATCAAAATCATCTTAACGATGTTAAAATTGTTAATCTGGTTGTCAGCGGACAAGGAGAAGAAGACAAATAAAATAGAAATGAAATGGTTCCAAAAATTTCTCATGCTAAGGTTTAAAAAGAAAAGAAGCAGCACTTAAGTATATTGAGCAACAGGAAGAAAGAACAGCAGCTTGTAACATAACAGTAGCATTCCGCCGACCCGCAAGTAGCGCCGAAATGAGTGCATGGATACATTGTTTAAAGTTAGTCGTTATCAAGGTATGGTGGCGGACGGCTCGCGTCCCGTAATGTGAGACGCTATATGAACTGTGCGGTGTAGCAATAATTAAGAAGAAGACTGAGTTGGTTTAGCCATTGCTACGTGTGTTTTATATAAATTTGAACAGTGGATTGATATATTAGAACAGTAAAGTGTGACATCGGAAGTAATTTCATGTGAACTGATTGGATTATTAACTTCCCTTTAACCATGAATCTGGCAATCGACGGTTTACGAAGTCTCGATAGCTTTATCATCTAAATTTTGATAGTGGCCAACCGTTCGATGTGTACTTTATTTCAATAAATGTGTGGAGAACTTAATTTGATTATCTGGTGCTTGAAGACTTTTCTTTGTTAGTTATCCTGCCACTTGTATCGGACTGGTTTGGGACCCTATCTGGCGACCGACGGTGACTACGAACTCATCAAAACTCAATTATCCGGCTTCTAGTGCTGTGTGTTAGTAATTTAAGAACTTTAGTAAGCACGAAGTTCGGTCTACAGTAAGTAAGAACGATCAGGACATCATCATATTATCACGCTAAACAAAAGGTAGTCTTACAAGCTGACATAATGATGCTACAGCGTTGGCGTTATACTTCTGCTAAGAAGAGAAACAAAATTATGACATAGAAGACAATTAAAGACTTTTTGGCAAGTGATCATAATTAATGTACAAAAAACAACTTTATTGCTTCAAAAATTAGTTTCATACTATAAATAAATTGTATTATTTCAGTTTTAATACTTTTTTGATTTATGGTAACCTTTTTCCTTGACTTCCGGTTACCCGAGTTTTTCATTATCCGAGGTGGTCCCGGTCCCATTTACTTTGGATAATCTGACTTCTACTGTGTGTATATATATATATATACTCACATATTCCTACCTTCATTTATTTACCTTAATTTTATTCATAATTGATAAAAATGAATTATAATGTTTTCAATAATGATTTTTGAATAGGCGCCACTTCAATTGCTGTGCAACCTTATCCCCTCAAACTGTGTTTCCATCTTTATTTCATTCATGTGGTGGGTCAAGTTGTGATCACATCTTTCCCTCCACCATATGTCTTGCCTCTCATTTGAATAAGGTTTCTAACCTAAATATTGTGCAACTTGTTTTGTTTTTGTATTTTTTACGTGTTAATCTTGCCCTCCTGCCTTCATCTGTGATAAGTGATGGGTTATTTTTCCCTATCATAGCTAATTTGCAATCAATGGTTTGCAATTTATTAAGAAAATAATTGTTGGTAAAAAGTTAAATGGTGGTTATACACCAAGTAGCTTTTAAGCAAATCAGAAATGATTGGTTGAATGCAGAACACTGGCAATTAATTTCATTGTAATTGCTTAACTACATTGAACCATAGTTAATTAATTCTTGTAACTTTGATTTTGTAATGTAATTTTTCAGTTGCAGTTTATGTTACTCTAAAGTTGGAACTTCTTTAGAGCTGTTTTGGATAATGATTACAGTAATATGAAAGCTATGAAATTAAAAATAAACTAGGTATCCTAAAATATTATGTTATACGACATAAATTACAAAACTAACTTCATCGTGCCTAATTTTTAACAAAGCACATCAGTTGTCAGTCTGGTTCAGGCTGCATTTCAACTCAACCATAACTTCTGCTAATATTGCTATTCAAAAATCATAGATTCTCTTATATGCACATTAATATATGCACTGTACCTGAACGGAACTTGACCCTTTGAAACAACTTACATACATGTGCATGAAATTATAAGATTAAACATGGAATCAGTTAAACCAAAGAAAATTAAAAATAATTCATAATGAACTTATAAGATGCAACATAAGATTAGTTTCAACCAATATCTAGCTGGTTATGTCAACATGGGATGAAGACATATGCAAAGAAGAGTCAG
>JARYHS010013566.1:0-15757 GCA_031002005.1 Vandiemenella viatica | reverse complement strand
TATCCTTCGACTTATTGTTGTCTCGACCGCCGCCTGAATGCGTTTGAAACACATGTTCTTTGACAAAAGCCGCCTGCTTATATATGCCGCTCTGGCTTTCGAATAATCCTCTTGGGATGATTTGGTCAATCGCCACAATACATTATGTTTGAGTGAATAGTATGCGTCCTTTCAACTCCTTGTTCTTATTTCGACTAAAGGCAATTAAAAGTTATAATGAAATATTCGGAGGGATATCGCCGAATTGTGTTGTAAAAACGCCATACGCCGGCTGCCTCCACCGTCTTCCTCACGTGTGAAATCTCGTGTTTTTACAACACAATCCTACCATTCATCCGTGAGTACTTCATTGCAATTATATGCCGAGAAAGTCTCCTTTCTTACGAAAAAATTAGTTTATACTCTTAACAGTCGCTATGCCACTTAAAATAAAACTGAAATACTTAACAGTTTACTTCTTGGTGAGTAGTTTCTTTCAATAACAATGAATCAACAATAAGAACAATCAAGAGGCATAATAATGAATCCCAAAAAAACAATTCTTGTAAGAATAGATAATTCACTTTGTGAAATAGAATGCTTTCTCTCGGTGTCATAGATCGTTTATTTAGAATAATTATTATTTTAAAAAAATCCTCTGGGGACTTGGCCATTACGTATACCATGTTTCCACACTGATCTGATTTATTGTAAGGTACATAAAATGAGTTAAGACTGAATATTTTGCATATTTGATTATTTATTTTAAAAATTGGTTTAGATTTAAAAAATGTAAAGCTTGAAATATTCTTAAGACAGGTAATTTTCCAATTAAAATATTGTTACCTGTTAATTTTTATCATTTATCATTAAAACTGAGTTATTAATTTAATTAACAAACGTTTATTATTTAATTTGTTAACACTTTAAATAACTATGTTTTAAAAATATGCGTTGAAAAATTGTTAGAGCCAAACCCGCAAAAATCCCGTGGGATTGAAAATACTGCGGGATTGCAACCCCTTAATGCAACACCACTCTACCTGACACAGCCTGCTCAACGCAGAGTCGAGATAAGGCAACGGCAATGTGCTATAGGAGTAAATGTCGCAAGACAAACACTCCACCCTACTCTGCCCAAGGAGGAAATGGGCAGTTAATGGCGTTGTCGTCGTATTATGCCACGCCACTGCTCATCGCTCCTACCTATGAACTTTAACGGAACATAGTTTGTTCCATAACAATTTTCCACCAGAGCTCAGTTTTTCAAACGCCCAGTAACGTGTGTGAGATATTTCATACCCTCCATTGCGCTAGACCGAACATGAATTGTTAATATAGTTTGCTGTAAATGAGGACTAATCACAATTAAGTATGGCATCTGTTTTGTTTGAAGAAGTGAAAATTCATTTACTTTTATTTGTCAAAATAAAATAAAAATGTGAATATTTGTTTTGTAAATTCGTGGGGTTTTCAATATCTATAATGATAAAGTTAACCATATTTTCCTAATTAATATAATTTTTATAAAGGAGGCGTCCATTAATTACGTGAGGTGAAATAGGCGAGGGGGGGAGAGCTGGCAAAATGTCACCAAGGGGGAAGGGAGGGTTGACGGAAATCTCACGTGAGATTTTTGAAATTCTTGAAGGACAGTAAAGCTAAAAAAGAGGTCCCAAAACGACATGGATATCGACTTTAGGGGGTATAAGGTCTACAAACGAAAATCTCACGTCATCTTAGGAGGAGGGGGGGGTTCCGACCAGATCTCACCAGAGGGAGGGGGTCCGGAATTCCGGAAAAACACCTCACGTCATTAATGGAACGCCCCTAATAAAATTCAGTTATATATCATTGACGCTCAAACATGCGGCTAAGATGAAATTATTTGCATCATCAGTAATTAATCCATTATCAACATATCTCAATGACTGTTCTGTTTCACGCTGGACCTCTTCCAGCATGCCATATAACGGTTAATTATTTGCCCAAGAGGAACGGTAGTAAATGCAGACTAATTTTTCCTTCCTCCAGCTATGGCACAATACATCGCGATGCAGTTGATGTTGGTGGATATTTGCAAGGAAACGCGAATTGCTATTTTGCACTCATACGATTATAGTTACTTGACCTCACCCGTAGGAGTTACGGTTTTTTCCCGATCAAACTCTCGTGTACGATTCACCTATTACGAACCACTTTAGATCTTCTATTAATTTTTTTTCGCGGAAACCAGGATCATTTCGCCTCCTCGATAATTCAGGAAGTATTAAGTATCCTTAATTACACGTCTTTCCATCGAAGCTGATCATTAACTGACCTACTTAGTTATGCATAAATGGCAAATTTGTAGAGTTTGATTAAAATCGAAATTTATGTAACGGGTTCAGCAATAAGTAAAATGGTTCATTACTTTGACAACATGTATCTTCTGACTGTCAGCTTGTTAGTTTTTCGCGAAAGATCTGGTCCTGCCCCAATAATTTATCCGGTAATATTAATCATCGCTCGCCTTACCGAGATTAATATTAATTGAAAAGTCCCGCTGTCGTAGCGGTATAATGTTCGGGCAGGTTGTACCGTTTGCTCTCGACCGGTGACCAGTTCGAATCCATTTAGGGCATATTCATTTATTTATTTGTGCCCAAACCGTAAATAATTTTCAGCTATCCGTGGTTTTGCCTAAACGTTACTTTCTTCTAGAGCTGTAGCTACTTTCAGAAAAATTTATAATACGACCTGAGCATTTACATAATTAACTGACAAAAGTAAATGAAAATACGACGTACAGTCAGAAAAATCTAAATGAAAAATTGTTGAACACCTTTTCATCTTAAAAAATAAGTAGGTACGCCAATCACTAGTTTTCAGATATACGGAAAGTCTGTGTATCTTCTCACCTTCCGATAAAGCTCAACTCAAGGCTAATGGTATCGCAGTTTACCGAGTTTTATGGGTAAACAGAAAGGCTCTGAGCTCGCAGTTGGAAGGACGTGGGTTCGATCCCCGTCCGTCCATTCAAATTTGTGTTTTCAATGGTTTTCTCAAGTCACCCCAGGTAAATGTTGGGATGGTTCTTTAAAAAGACCATGGTGGAATTCCTTGCCCTCCTCTATTGCTTTTCTTAAATTCATAAACAACTAACATTTTCATTAGTATAAACACTGTCGGGAAATGAGGTCTGCAAGAAAGTAGGCTAAGATTTTTATTTGACTTGAGTAATTTCTGGAAACCACGGATAAAAAAAATCTGGGTCTCTCGCGTCTTCCCTGAACGTTACAGCTAACCCGTCAACATTGCTAAAAAAATAAATTGTGTTTTAAGTTTTTGGCAGTTTTATCGCGATCATTTGAGCGATTTGTAGTGTAAATGGCTTAGCAGATTAACACACAGATGGCGACAGCAAAGCTAACCATTTGATTTAGAGGATAGACAGAAACTTCATGATAAACTGTCCCGTAATAAAAAAAACTGTCTCATAAAAAGCGGGGAACACCATTCAAAGAACAGGTTTTGATGATAAAATAAATATCATATACCATAATTCACTAGTTTTTTTTTTATTATTTCATCTAACTCGTTTTGGATAATTATACCATATGTCAGAATGTTTCATAGTGGTGCTGGCGTTGGCTATCTCCCATCTTGTAACCCCAATCGGAATAATCATACCGACAACAAATATTCACCATCCTACCATTATCGACCAACCACAAATCTAGTAGAAGAAGAAGAAAAAAGAAAAAAATACACACTCACACACAACACTTCATCAAAAGAATTTGCAATAATTTAAGTTGTCTTATGGCAAACCACAATGTTAATAAATTGGTTTAGCCTAGAACATACGGGGTAATCTTCAATTGTGTCTTGCCGGGGTGTATGTGATCAGCGTATTTTTACAACGAAGGTCGCCGGCTCGATAGCGGCAAGGGTCACTAACTCTTTCCTCGCGTGGGAATGAAGCTAGCACGCTATCTTTTGATGGGAAACCACTGAATGTTAGCGCTAAGCATTTCTGGGAAATAGGATCTTGATATAAATAGCAGTCAGAAATTATTTGTCTCAATTACTTATTGTATGGACCCATTCGTAATGCCATATTTTCCATAAGCGTGCTTTGTATTCGGATAAAAAATATCAGGTAATCATTCGTCCATAAGTTATGCAACTATGGTCTTAATTTACATGTCATGTGACTCTTTTCAAACAGGTAAGTAATGTCCACTTGATCTGTCATCGATCATTGTTCTTCTCAAAATCAATAAACTTGCAAATTTTCGTTTTTTTCAACATCCGTACATTAGATTATCTGTTGCTGACCATTTATTTGTTCCTATAAAAACATTATATTTCGTCTCAAAAGTTAATACCATATGAAAAAATTGCTTTTTATTATGAACCATTTTCTTTCTCACTTCACTTACTCGTTTAATTCATTCTTATTTATTACCGCGAAAATTATGGTAATATTGCATTTTTATGCTCTTACTCCATTAAATCATTGTACTTTCTTATACCTCTTTTTTGTTATGTCTGCTTCTTCTTTTTAATTTTATTTCATTTTATTCCTTTAACATTAGTATCACTATTTGTTCCCATACAAGTTATTTTGACATGTCTAATGTTACTTATTATTAAAGTCGATATAACCTTGTGTTTTGTTATCGCTTTCCACTAGTGCGCAATATAGAGATAGTTATTTCTACAAGAATCTGTATGATCTTAAGATTTTTTTTTAGCCTAGAAAATTTTTAACTGATTGATTTATTTTTTAGGTTTGTGCGATTCTAATAATTTTTAAATGTTCTCATATATACAGACAGTCATATGGATGAAATATACGGAAACATGACTTAGTTTTATGAACGATTTTTTAATCAGATCTCCATTATTTAAGTTAACCGAAGACGTACAAAAGCGATATAGAACATCAGGACAGAAATTGATTGAGCAGAATGCAGCCCTAGTTTCTTCTTGTGTTAGCCCCGTATGATACCTGCCTAAGAAATATTTGTGAGGTATCGATTTACTGGTGATAGGTTTTCTGTAAGAACAATGGTCCGGAATCTATTTGCCGAAATGAACGTCGCAATGCAATTCATTTTATGTCTTAATTCTCGAATTAAAATTGAGAGCTTTACGCGCGCACATCAAAACTTCAAGTATCTAAGTCATCGATGAAGTTGGTGATAGATCTAATTCAATACAATTGTTGCGTAATGAAGTCTATTTTATTTCGTACCGGTATATATGACGTCACACTGTTGATCTGTGATTGTGATACCAGGAAAAAACATCGATGTTTTGTATTTACAGTCAAGGTAATCCTGCGAGACGGTAACTGGATTTTGATGCGGACAAATCATATTTAGATAGGCTGTGTAATACAGTCCCAAGGCCGTGCTGTGTTTTAATGAGCAGGAAGGATAACATCAGCAATTGAGCTTGTATTACAGATGATCCTCTCACTCGATGTGTTTATATAAGAGTATCGTCTGATAGTCAAGATATTCTGCTTGAAATGAACTGTAATTCCCTATTTATTTATCAATTACTGGTGATTACCAGATATTATTGTCTTCATTTACATTTATTTATTAATTAAGTTCTCACTTTAACAACATTTTTTTTTATCGTAGATATATCGAGAGAACTGTACTTTTGATGTTGCACCTTGCGGCCGTGTTAGCTAACACGCAGTCATTGAGATTTAATCCAGACCGTGTATTAGCTGCTTGGAGTCCCAGTGATAGGAGAAATTTTTGTCGGCCAGTATTTGATAAGCAGAGAGGAAAGGTGATAACAATAACTTCGTGTGCTAATAGTGATCTATCTATTGACATAGTTTCTTACCGCCTGTCGAAGCCGCTTAATCTAACCCGATAATTCCACTCAAGATAGCGAAACTCCAGTTTAATGTAGATTCCGAACCACGAAGCTGCCTTCATGTTAGTAAAATAAAGCACTGCAAGACGGAAAGTCCACTTAAATCTCCGGCTGAGACCGGAAATAAAGTGGAGATCTAACTAATTCCAGCCATGCGCCTTAACCAATCGAGGCTCCAACCAATTTGCTAAAGAAATGTAATTGTACATCACAGGTGATCATCTGATTGTGTACCAAACGCACGGTTTGCCTTGGAATCTCTCCACAATGCTTACTGAATGAGGCCAAAAGGCAATGTTGATATATGTTGGTCATAAGGACACGGAAGTAAATCATTATAGGTGTTCTTATTTATTTTAAACTGATTTCACTTTATTCCTTATTTTAGCATGCTTATCATATACGGAAATCTCCACGTAGACATTAACATATACATAGAAGATAGCGGAAAACCATCCCAATCTGCAAAATTTCTCAGAATGAAGTAAAATCCTCCATAGCAAAAGTGGAAGTTTGGAGGAGTTATCTTGGCACAGTCTTTACCATTACAATTGGCCAGCGGTGTCAGATTCTACCACCCTAATTTTGCACAATCTGACAAAGTTGGGATCCGAGCAAACAGTAACGAAGTCCTAGCTACAGACCTTAACAATCCCATTGGCGGATATTTAATTCAGAGCAGTCTATATTTCAGATTATTCATTTAGTTATGTCAGATTTTGGCTAACAGGAAAGTTTAGCACCACCCACTAAAGACTCTTATTAGCGGAATAATTCATCCACTTCCCCTTACGTGGATCTTTTCCTAAATTCAGATCGTGAAATCTATCCTAAAAATTGTGATTAACGGGATTGCATTAAAGCAATGCAAAAAAGGAGGCACAGAGCTACATTTTCTCCAATTTATTAGTTTGTACTAGATGAAGATCAGAACCAGAGTCCCTCGTCGTCCGTTCTTCTCCTCCGAGCAAGACTCTGTACTTGTCGTAATGCGATGTCAGGTCCGGCTCTTGGCGAATCACCGCAATCCGCGCCAAAGGAACAGCGTCACATTGGCCCCAGAACAGACAAGAAAAAAACACCAACACGGCAATAAATTGAGGCGGCTTCTCTATTGGCTGGATCGTCTTCCCCTACTCTCATAAAGCACTCAATTACTAGGAAACGTCACTAAGGTTTAATTTTGCTAGTCTGCGCCAGTTTTCGGCGGGAACTTTCCGAAACGTGCGAAAATAGAAAGCGGGTCTCAGTTATTTATGGGGGTTATAAATCCGCTTAATGTCCAGGTTGAGTGGGACGTTGTCAGCACCCCCCAAGGTGCGTGTAAATCTGGACGCTTCAGTTCCGTCACGTTTCTGTTCGTTGACACGACGCATCGGCAATATTCACACATACCGTGGGACCACTCAGTGCCCAATGGCACTGCACTTTTTAATTCATTACAACTACTCCACCACCCGTACAATTGAAAATTATTCTATGGGATAATTTTCAATTCAGTTTTTCACTATAACTTCACTTATTTCTGGTCATTGGGTTAATGTTCCTTGTGAGTGAGATTAGTTCGTTCTATTATTCTCTAACTGTTTGTGATCTTTGTTAATAGTTACATTATCAAACTTCTTAAGATATACCCATCTTCAGTTCTCTATTTTAATACAACATGTGATAGCTTTGTACTTCACGAATTACTCTTGTGCCCTACTTGATTCCTCAGTGAACTCGCGAGACAATCCAGCATGTCTTATAACTACATATTACATATCTTATGAGTAGCATGTGACATATATCATTCTCTATACAACTAATTTAAATCTTTCTTAGATTGCCCTTTTTTTAAAAAAATATTCAATTAAAATAAAATTACATCATTTTATTATTATAATATGCAAAATTATTTATTATCTATAATTTTTTTAACAAGTATTCTTATAATTACTTATTAATTCACCTTTTCATCACAAAAGTATCCTAACCGTTATATTTGTCAATTCAATACATGACATGAACTAGCATTTTAAATACTACCATTTTAAATCCTAATGCTTGTAATTAATTACAAAATTTTATTACAGCCTCCTTTTTTTTAACAACCTCTGTTGAAATAATTTCCCAGACTGGTATCTTTTTCCATTTATTTATTTAAAAAAGATACTATTTTATTGAATGTTTTCCAAGACAACAGAGACATTCATAACATTTCTACTGGTTAACTTCGCCAGGCCAGCTGACTGGAGTAAACAAACCCCCCCCCCGTTTCCACGAACGCTTTCACTTTCTAAGGCTTGCAGGTAGCAGAGACACTGGTTCTCGACAGCGCGACGGGTCGTTTCCCTATTGTGGCTTTCGGACAAAAGATTACAGTTGCCTGCCGTTCGGTTTAGGCTGCATTCGCCAAGTTTGACAATCAACTTTAGCGCTAACTTGTCAAACGATCTCTTAAAATCTTTTATTTCAATAAGATTAAGAATTATAATTAATCCTCAACATCTTCCGCACTGATAGGTTTATTCACATCGGTAATTAGAGAATATTTCCTATGATATATATTGTTAATTTTTATTACTACTTTTTTATAAGCACTTGTAACCATAGACTTAAAGATAATGACATATTTCTAGCGGCAACCAACATTTTCACACTTCTTAATTAAATCTTCTTCTCTGTATTCAAAAATTTATTGTTTTACACCATATCCTCTGATTCTATACGCAGTAATTTATTTTCATCGCGGTTTCATCAGTATTTCTTGTTTCTTATCGTATCATAGTTCACCCAACACTTTATTTTCAATCAACAAACGATTACGTCCTTAGACATTTCTCTTTAAATAACTTCGTGTCATCAGCGTTTCATCTTTTCATGGTTTCGACCTTTCCCTTCTTAAAATTATTAGCGTGTTGGAACAAGCCCTACTCACATTTTATTAAGTACATGTTCATTCTAGCTTCGGCTATTAAGTTCGATGACTATCTGTCATCCTCTAAACTCCAACTGACGATTTCTTTCGTCATTACAATAATATTGGCCGATACCTTCTTCGGTTTCACGGTCCGCAATATTTTTGTTTCTTCTTTATAAACTCTTCATAGACGATCATTTCTTGATCTACATTTAACGAACTTTATCTACTCTGCGCTATCGCGAACACGTCATTTCTTTCTGCTCTTAATATTTTAACACATCAACACACTGCTAATATTTATTCTTCTCAAAGGTCAAACTCCAACCAATTTTAATCCACAACTCAATGACACGGAATATTAATGATTTTACAATCGTCGCGACTATTTTGGCAAACCCGTCTCGAATTGAAACCGTAATCAAACATGATCTTTCACTTCTAACAATTTCTCTGAGGATTATTATTATTATTTTTATAATAGCTTTTGCTGCGTATGGAAGTTTTATATTAATAAAGAATCAACGTTTCATTTTTCACTCTAGGGTTGTATTATTATTGTTGCCGCTCGTCATAGGTTTGAAATGTTTTCTACAAACAAACTAAAATGTCATTCTAAGACTAAACTATCTTTACCTTATCAATTTAAAATTACCTCTACGGATTCTGATGCATTTCCTTAGTTAGCAATACAAATTTTAAAACTACGTCATCTGTACTGCATTTACATTTCACTTACAACAAACTTAAACCAAAATCTTGCACGGTCATTTACATAAATCTGGAATTTCAAAACTGGCTCCGTCATCTTATTAATATTTTTAAACGGCCATGTAATCTTTGAATCCATTTTTCGCAATCAAAATTTGTGCTCTCACGCGCATCGATACTAAAAATCATTCGATGCATCAAACATATCTGTTCATCGACAATCAACGATCTGTTACGGTTTTGTTGGTCATTTGTTGTCCCTATGTCTACACAAACATTCTGGCGAAACATATGTTCTGGCACTGCAGTCAAGCCGGGAATTCCTTTTAGCTCACTGTGAAAGACCTTTTGGGTCGTTAGACCAGACCACCTGTGGTGTTCTACCTGGAGCCTATCGCAACAGTTACGGTTCCGTCGGATCACATCAAATGTTTCTTGCAGTTGAAAAAATTTCACATATTTCAAATATCCTCTTTCACCATATACATATAATCTTGGTTTCATTTTTATGATTTTTCCTTTTTCTGGTTTGGGTGCGATAGCGCATAGCTGTTGCCTGATGGACTTTATTTCCTCAACCATCCTGATCTTTGTAGATTCGGTAATTGATAATGCGAAACTGTTATCTTCACACACGCGGTCTTCCTGTTTCCTCTCAGTTTCAACCAATTTTCTGCCTGGCTCTATTGTGCGCACATCCGATTTAGATTCTCTATCCATGTCTCTGGTTCCTATTTCTTTAGAATTTTCCTCTTCAGTCATTTGATTTTGTTGCACTTTAATTCTTGCTTGTGATTCCGTCCTGACAATCCTTATTTCACTCATTACGGAAGACTGCATTGTTTCGGAATGACCAAGAATCATTTCCGACATTTCTTTCCGTAAATCTACTTTAAATTGTTCCATTATTTCAACCTGTTTATTCCCGAAATCATCCAGCTTTGTGTCAATTTTTCATTTATTTCGTTCATTTGCTCTTTGGATTTTTCTTGCTGGTCACTAAGAGCAGTAAGTTTTTCATTCATTTCCGCTCTATGGGCCGCAAACGTTTCATTTATTTCCGCTCTTTGGGCAGTAAATTTTTCATTTATTTCGTTTATTTGCTATTTGGGCAGTAAACGTTTCGTTCATGTGTTGTAACATCCCCAAAATCTGGCCAGAAATACCGAAATCATTAAGCGGAGGCGCTAGAATTTCGTCCGGCTTGCTTTGCAATGGGTTTGTTGGCTCGTCCCGGGAATCATTAATGGGAGCGCAAACTATACTACCCGCTTCACTAGGAGTTTGTTCATAATTCACGATCGTGGAGTTATCTATCAAATTCGCGTGATTTCCTTCCATCGCTACGTCAAGATTTCCTAACTCCGTTTGATTCAAACTTTTTGCCATTTTAATAAACTTTCCACTCCGGAGCAGCATTCAATTTAACTTTTAGCGATCGCATTTGAAAGCAGTGTTAATTTAGAGAATCGTTTACGCCATAAAAGTTAGTCAAACCTCCCTTTAAATTATCTTTACGGCCCCCCGTAATTCAATCTCCACGAACACTACGCGAATACCACATGGAAAATAAAAGAGACAACTTGAACAAGCTTCTGGATCATCAGAATCAATAGAAAGTTCAATCACACAACGGTATCAAAGAAAATGAACCGAGACCAGCCTTCGCATTTCCCGCAAGACATTAAAAACTCAATCACAGAATTTACCTTTGCGCAAATAGATCTCGTATTATTAGTATTTGGAATTTGTTTCAATAAAACCAATTCGAAAAAAAATCAGCATAACGCGAGATCTTAGTGATCATATGGAAATAAATCAAACCAAAAATAGATGTCAGCCCGCTTTAATTTAAAATCAACCATCAACTTAAAAACACATAAGTGCAGTAACACTTCTCGTGACATATGATTTCTAGCAAACGTAATTTTACTCCCGATACCACAGGTAAATCACAATGAATATTCTGTCGACACGTCAGCACACATAAAACACGAATAAGCAAGATACGAAAAAGATAAAAAGTAATAGCCGTCCCAGAAGACATTCAAACATGCCGTTTTTCAACGCTGAACCGACGAAACAATCTTACCATTACACACCAGTCTCGAGAAATCGTCTCAATAGATCCATTACCATTCACTACCAAAATTCGACAAAACCACATCACAATCGAAAGAAAACCAGAATCATATTTCAACAACACAACAACATATCGAATGAAAGACAATCATCACATCATATTTCCACCATTGACAAACAAAATCATTTTTCAACGTCGATTTGAACATGAATCAACACAATACATCACATAGTATGATTTTCAAACTGCATCCATCTCCGTTGCAGGACTAAAATAAAATAATTCAATGGCATAGCATTAACATATCACATATAACATAAAATAAAATTTTCTGCTGGATCATCTGGTTTCCACTGAAATAAAATTTCATCATTTATTTAATATCAATGCTACATAGAAACTCTTGCAATCATTCATATTTCGATAGCCTCACGTTAAAGGGTGCCATGTTGTAACGTCTACCTTGCGGACGTTTACTTTTGGGTCATACTGTTTTATCATTAGCAAAATTATCAATTTGGAATATCAAAAATCATACTTAATCTTCAGCTAATCACATGAAATATTATTATAATGAATAGGAAAATTGAAAATTGGGTGTACAATTTATTATTGTGAAATTAGGCAAACACGAAGTTTGTTTTTATTCTGAGGTTAACAATTACATATCATTGAATGTCAAACAGTTAGAGCAAAATCTCAGGGTCATTGCAAAATCTCAGGGTCATTACTGGGTGGAACGATTGCATGAGCTTCCGTCCGGGCCGTAGCTTTTACCATTGTTCACAGCCCAGGTCAGCGACCAGGTAAGACCAGCGCCACATGAGGTCGTCCAGCTATCTCGACCGGCACAGCGTGGTGGCAGCGTTCCCAGCTGCCGACTCGTACTCCGCGAAAATCACTTCGGCCGTACTAGATGAAGATCAGAACCAGAGTCCCTCGTCGTCCGTTCTTCTCCTCCGAGCAAGACTCTGTACTTGTCGTAATGCGATGTCGGGTCCGGCTCTTGGCGAATCACCGCAATCCGCGCCAAAGGAACAGCGTCACATTGGCCCAGAACAGACAAGAAAAAACACCAACACGGCAATAAATTGAGGCGGCTTCTCTATTGGCTGGATCGTCTTCCCCTACTCTCATAAAGCACTCATTTACTAGGAAACGTCACTAAGGTTTATTTTTGCTAGTCTGCGCCAGTTTTCGGCGGGAACTTTCCGAAACGTGCGAAAATAGAAAGCGGGTCTCAGTTATTTATGGGGGTTATAAATCCGCTTAATGTCCAGGTTGAGTGGGACGTTGTCAGCACCCCCCAAGGTGCGTGTAAATCTGGACGCTTTAGTTCCGTCACGTTTCTGTTCGTTGACACGACGCATCGGCAATATTCACACATACCGTGGGACCACTCAGTGCCCAATGGCACTGCACTTTTTAATTCATTACAAACATTATGTAAAAATATGCGAGGAAATAGCATAGAAATAAATATTAGTACTATAACAAACTAAACGACCATTGTCACTCAAAAATTTACAACAAGATTACTATCCTAGTACAAAATATACGTAAATTCTGATATAACTGGTATAAATCAAGAAAGTTCATTGAAAATCGCTGTTAGAAGCAGAAAGTTCTTAAATTTCCTTATTTTCTTCTTTTTCCACATTGTGGTTAATAGATTCTTTACACAATTACTTTATGTGCTTTACAGAATTGGGATTTGATACCTATGGGGTTAAATGCTCATAACTTAATTAAGGATGAAATTTTCGGCGTTATTCTTTGTTTAGAATTACTTCAGTATAATAACATAATAACATCAAATCAGTACCAGTATTTTGCAAAGAGGGATGTCACCACTCAAGTGATTGTGTTTTAGTTTCCGGCTTTTCCCCATCCGTGATAATCGATTTAAACAACCCATAAGCCACAAAAATTTAAAAAAAAGTCTGCTGATAAAGTGATGCCTATATAGTTTTAAGACCGGAAGACCGAGAGTGATGAGTGAACGGTAACGATCTGGCTTCGCATTCGCGAGAAGGCGGGTTCAAATCCCCGCCGGCCATCCATATTTAGGGTTTTCATGGTTTCCCCAAATCACTCCAGGCAAATGCTGGGATGATTTCTTTAAAAGGCCATGGCTACTAGTCCTTTCCCGTCTCTAATGACCTTGACGTCGACGAAGCGAATTGGCATAAGTGGGAAAAAAAATGGACCGGAAGGAGATATTAGTCGAATTCACGCCAGCGCGACCGCAATTAAAGCTACTGTGAAACACTAAAAATACTGAGAAGGGCAGGAATTTTGAGAATGGGTGCAAGCATTCTCCACGGTAAAGCTCGCAGTCATGTAACCCATCAATCAGTCGCTCTTCTGCAAAACTTGGTTGGAAATTCATCACCCACCCACCCCGTAGTCGGACTTGACGCCCAGTAATACCACCTTGACCTAAGCAGAGAGAACCTTTGACCGACTAATACGTGATAACATTCTGGCTTCGCATTCGGGAGGACGCGGGTTTGAATCCCCGTCCGGGCACCCAGGTTTGAGTTTTTTATGATTTCCCCAAATCACTCCAGGCGAATGCCGGGATGCTTCCTTAAAAAACAGGCGATGGCCAAATTCCTTCCCGTTCCTTGTCAGCCGTCGACAAGACATAAAGCCGTTGGTAAAAAAAAAAAAAAAAAAAAAAAAAAAAAAAAAAAAAAAAAAAAAAAAAAAAAAGAAAAAGAAGAAAACCGTGAAAGATGATGGTCAACTATTGCTCAAGGACATGGTGTGATAAGAGTATTCAAAACTTTTCTTTTGGCTACGGTTCGGTTTTACGTCTCTTTGACATCGAGGTCAGAAACCGGAAAGGACTGGAGCAAAGGATTTCCGCCTTGGCCTTTTAAAGGAACCATTCCGCATTCACCTGGAGTGATTTTGGAAAACCATGGAAAACCCCAAATCTGGATGGCCGGACGGGGATTCGAACCCGTAAAACAAAATAAACAGCAACAAAATTTTGATTTCAAATTTACAATAAACCATCAGAAGGAAGTTGTAGCAGCCAAATGACTGAGGTCTGTGAATGAAAGAACTACGGGTCACCGCACCCGCCTACCGTGACGTCAGAGGGCACTCTGCGTGCAGACCGGCCTCTGGTGGCTGTACGGTATGAGTCGTTGGTCTGTCCGCTGTCCGCCGTAATTCCTGTGTTGCACAGTAGTTGTTGACCCCGCGAGCTGGCAGCGGTCAGCAAGGTCGTTTTCGACATTCCTGGCGGTCGTTCAGTGACACCCGCGAAAACCGCTGTCTTCAGTTCTGGAAGGTTTGGCAGTGAATCTTTTTGTTTGAGTGCTACTTAGCATCTTTACTGATATTATAAATGCGAAAGAAACTCTGTTTGTTATGTTTTCACGACGAAACGTCTTAACCGAATTTCATGAAATTTGACAAAGAAATACTACACTGGCGGAAATTAAAATGCCAACTCCCAGTCAGGAATGGTGGAATTATAGGAAACTTTGTAGACATATCCAGCTTCATATTCAGATGAAACGATAACGAATTGAGATTGTTCAGCCTAAGATACGGTTACCTTTAGATACGGTTATCAGTAAGAAGCGCGCTCACCATGGATTCTTCTCGGCATTGAATCAAAAAGTGTCCGAATGTTTTCTTGGGGTGAATGCGAAATGATTCCTTTAAAAGGCCATCGCAGAATCGCTTGTAGATATATCCAGGGCCATACCCAGGAGAAATGATAAATTGAAATGGAATTACCGTTGGATCCTTGCCGGCACTAAATCAATAAGTCTTCGGATGTCTTTTTCGGGTATGTCTCTCTACGCCTGCAAGTCTTGTGCAGTCAGTTGTTGCACTGTTTGTGCTGGGTGATCATGTGATCTAATGTGTCTACTCCTGGAATCCTAGATATGCTCTATCGGGGACAAATTTGGGAACCGTGCAGTCCAAATTCTGATCGTAACGTCTTGCAAGGCTTGTGTTGCGATGGTTCCAGTATAAGGATGGGCATTATCCTGTAGGAAGATGCGATTTGGATGGTGGACATGAAGGGTATCAGAATACGGTGCAGCACCCCGTCCACATAGTGGTGGGCTGTCATTGTGCTTTCAACAATCAACTCGGTCCTGCTGTTGAAACTGATTGCCACCAAACCATGACACCAGTAGCTGCACTTGTGTGACGTTCTC
>JARYHS010013564.1:0-11000 GCA_031002005.1 Vandiemenella viatica | reverse complement strand
AAACAGACAGCAACAGAACGTACCAGCGTGACTTCAAACAGTTTGTTACAGGAAATGTTCAAAATGTCCTCCGTTAGCGAGGATACATGCATCCACCCGCCGTCGCATAGAATCCCTGATGCGCTGATGCAGCCCTGGAGAATGGCGTATTGTATCACAGCCGTCCACAATACGAGCACGAAGAGTCTCTACATTTGGTACCGGGGTTGCGTAGACAAGGGCTTTCAAATGCCCCCATAAATGGAAGTCAAGAGGGTTGAGGTCAGGAGAGCGTGGGGGCCATACTAACGAAACTAAAATGAGCTGTAACATGGAAAGTAAGCGTTTCCGGACACAGTCCACATAACATATTTTCTTTGTTTGTGTGTGAGGAATGTTTCCTGAAAGTTTGGCCGTACCTTTTTGTAACCCCCTTTATAATATATCTATGCTCACACCAAACGCTATAAAACAAATTCAAATAATGATTATTACTCTTTCATGAAAGAAACTATACAACTTAATGAATTACGGTCGAATTTCGACCGCTGGGCGATCACTAGTTCTAATAAATATTGAAATAGCCATATCTTAGCAATATACACTGATACGTACTTACTATGTAAGCAACTAAACACGTTTCATGAATGATTTAAATAAGATCTGGGACGAAGTGCACTTTAAATCTTCATAGAATCCTACTAAATAACCCAGAGTCACGACAAATCGTTCATCACTCATACGAAGTGTATTGCGAGAATATAGCGGAAGTAATTCCCTCAATATATTTTTTTCTCTCTTAACAATATGTTAGGTCCTCATTTTCTTTTACTCACTTCAGTAGAGAATGTCTAGCTGAAGCAATCTGGTTCCTTCTTCTTCGTTTCTCCCGATTCTACCGACTGAACGAAATAGTATTAATAACTATTTACCGTACTCTCTGATTGAGTGCAGAATCATTATTACGAGCACCTTTGCTAATGAGAGCTTTGGGACTGAGCAGACGAGATATCATAATTGGGGCGAATGATATATTCCATTTGTTTTTTTCTTCTTCATAAAAAAGTGCATTCAATACTGTCAAATGTTTGGTTAATTATTCTCTTAATCTCCACAAACAGATCCCTCCGAAATGAAACAAAATCCTGGTCACACCACCTTCTCAAGTGAAACACCGTTCATGAAATCAGTTTTTCTAACATGCCAAATTGGCAATACTCCAAAACTCCGACAGATATACATGGGATGAAGCAGCAACGCTATTTTATGTAATTTGCCGGGTACTCAGATTGAGAAGGATTATTTGGTGAATTCAGGTAGATGGGAGTTCAATACGCCATCTTCACGTTTCCCACGATTCGTAAAAATCGCTCTTGTAGAATGTCGCTTTAGTTCCTACAAATATTTCTCTTCGTTTCTGCCCTCAAACCCTTTCCGGTCTTACTTACTTGGACTACAAACGGCGTTAGAGGCATAATTAAAAGAAGGCTCGCGCTGGAACTATGAAAGGAAAAATTATCGGAGTAAATGACTTCAAGTAGCGAGAAAATTTTACTTCAACACGGTACAAACTATTTTCTGACAGGAAAAAAGACATATTGCGCATCATTTACAGATCGGTTCGGCCTGTCAATGCCGCTCGATGTAGTCACATCCCAGTTCGAATATCGGTACCAGCTGGAATTTTTAAGTCTTCTTAAATTAACCTTCACCTCTGCCAAAGCTTTGCTATTTTGATATGAAGTTATAACCTTTCTTATCCCTCTTGAAGCTTATCCTGGCAGACGTCGCCAAATATTATCTGGCTATTATCAATTAACGTTGACAGGGTAAAGCAGATTATAGCCTGCCTATGCTTCTTGTAATCCTGGCAGGTTGTGCTACATATAACCAGTCTGTAAGTTGGTTGGTTTTGATGTTAAATAAAAAACATAAATACTCTGCGACAACATGAAATATTCAATAAACCAATATAAGTAAATACCATAGCATTTTTTTAATAGACTCCGCTATTTCTATATCACCTCAGTGATCACAAAACCAACACACACACCCACCGCGAGACTTTATTGCTCTCTTAGCTTCACTCGCCCACCAAAGATTATTGTAACTTAATACTATCCAATGACATTACAATATGAACAGTCTGTGGAATTAGTGCGCGAGTATATGTATTCAAATTATTACACTGTCCATTGAATTACTTTAAGAGTTAATAATTACAAAAACAAACTACATATAATATACTTGGAGTCTTAGCGTATATGTTACAACTTATACTCGAACACCTTCTTGCTCGGATTTCATGGAAATCTATAACTAGTTAGACAAAGCAATGACAGAGGCGAAACAAGCGGCAAATAGAAACTTATACGGGATCCAGAGATCCCTTTAATATTTTATACTAATGTGGTGAATGTAGCTCGCTGTAAGGCGCGGATAGACGGCGATCAGCGCGAGAACATGAGATCATGGCATGGTAACATGTCAGCAAATCCCGCCAAAAATGGCTGCACTATCGCCCATAACGACGCGTAGAATGCAGTACAGTATATGGATGTAACTCGCGGTTTACTACAAATCGTACCACTTTTTACCACATTTCGGCAGTATCTTCTTTATATATATAAAAATCTCGTGTCACGATGTTCGTCCGGGATGAACTCCGAAACTACATAACCGATTTAGATGAAATTTGGCTTAATGTGTGTGATTTAGTCCAACTTAAAAGATAGGATAGTTTTTATCTGGATTATAGACCTCAATATTTATTATTTGCGAAATAAATGTTCATTAAATGTTTGTCATAGGACAATGGTTTGTAATTATTTGTAAGCCACCAAGGCTAAGCGGTCTGCTGGCTAAGTGGTTAGGGCGTCTGACTGGAGATGGAAAGGTCCCCGGTTCGAGTCCCTGTCTCGGCGAGGATTTTTATAGACACTTAACCCGGCATTAACCCCCGGCGCAGCATGCTGTATGAGGTGAAATACGCCAGGACGGTACTGTGGTTCGGATTCGATGTTAAAATGTAGGTCCCCTGTACCAGGCAGGATGGGCGGGCTAGGTAAAGGTGGCTACGACAGGGGCAGAATGCCCAGCCAGTAGAAACAATGTCACCAGGTCATTACGACCACACGTAATTATTATTATAGTTCCATAAGTTTCTAACAGATGGCGATGTGTTAACTTATCAATACAACACTTGGTTAGCTAGGTTGGGTAATCATCCAGTAGATCACGTTCTGTTTCAATTTATTTATGCTACAGTTTATTCCTAACAGATGGCGGTGTGTTAATTTATCGAACCATTCAAGTAGATGGCGTTGTATTTCGATTTATTTATGCTACGGTCTATTCCACGCCATATGTGTGAGTTTCTTCAATTTTAATTGTGCTGTGTATTGTGTTATAATTATACTGTATTGTTGTTCATCGTTTGTGTGTCTTTATACCTAGACGACAAAGTAATTACACACATGAATATAACATTGAAGAAAACGTTACGATAAATTCGAATCGTGTAAGCATTTCTCGCTAAGCTTATCATTTTTCTTCTTCTTTTTGTTATGGTCAGCTAGAGACTCCACGTGTCAATTTCAATTCCTCTCCTGTTGTTTTTTCTTTCTTCCTCCCCAGTACTCCTTCATTATTGCACTCCTCTCTACCTTTGAATCCTGCCATATTCAAAGTCCTGCCATCGAAAAAATTTTCTTTCCATACAGTTCACTGATATTATTTCGTTTCAAATCTTTCTAAACCTCTTGAAAGCCTGGTGTCAATCCATGCTATAAATGTATCAAAAAAATATCATTCTTCTTTTTCTGTTATTTTTTCAATGTTATTTTATATTTCCTCATTAGTTCTTAACTTCCATTTTACTGTATTTTCAATGGAACCACTGTATTATAGTGTCTTATTTTAAGGCTTTCAGAAAGGCACTTTTTGTTGTAATTCAAATATTTTTCAGTGAAATGTCGCCAAAGAATCTAACCTCGACAATGCGTGTAGCAGAGAGGCAAGACGCACGACGAGAGAGCTCATCAATCAGCAACACAAATCGCGGCAAGTAAGGAGTTCAAAGAATCAGGACATGCTGAGCGTCGTATGCAAGAATTCTCAAGAACAGCGTGATGAACGTCTGTGACAGAATATATCGAGAACAAGAGCGGCACGAGAACAGCACATAGCTACATTTAGTGAAAGAGAACGAGAGAGACAGTAAATCAGCCGTGCTTTAACACGTGTATCATTTGTTCGTCTTGCGTTCCAATATGCACCAGCCATTGATTACTCTGCACATTCTAAAACTGCAATCGGTGCAATGAGCAAAATATGCCAGTATTATCAGGCGTTGAAAATTCCGCAATGAAGCAGCCGGCATGTGTTGTGCATCAGGAAAAGATGTATTATTACCACTACCTAATCCGCCAGAACATTTACAATCCTTCTTGCTGGCGAATCAAACGATTCGAAATTGTTTATGCGCAAGACACGCAAATTCAATTCTTGCTTCCAGATGACGTCTTTTGGGGCAAGCAAAAATTTGCGATCTTATATCTGATGGACGTCATTTTGAAACTAAATTGCAAAATACAAGGCCAGGTGTACCATAAGTTTGGGTCGTTGATACCGATGCCAAACGATGACCCGAAGTTTCTCCAAATCTATTGGAAATTGTGAGGAACGCTTGAAAACTAGGTGCCAGTATAATTTCATCGAACAAGCAGAAGAGAGAGCAATTGTGGTATTGTTGGAAAATTGTTTGGAAAATAATAATCAACTTATTCAATTGTGTCGCCACAATTAAAAAATGACAACTATCAAATTAGTCATCAAAGCTGACAAATTACCATCAGGAGAACACGCTGGCAGATTCAACGCGCCAACCGTAGATGAAGTTGCAGTTTTTATGGTTGGTGACTCAGTTGATTAAAGTCACACGTCAAGATAGAACTGTTAGTATAATTTTCGGATCTACACCGTTCGTATGACGCACTCCAGTATCCACTGATATTCTGGCAAGTGCAGAATGAATACTCACATCAACATCAAACAGCGTGATCCAGTTGCTGGTAAATTTAATATTCAACTATTGAATTCGTTATTTTATTAGTACAGTAGACCCGCGGTATTCCGACCAGGGGACGGATTATAGCGGGCCCACTATATTGATTTCTTATTCTTTTTTTTTACTATTTAATTTATTATTTTTTCAGGTAATAAAGCAAATAAAAAAGTTACTTCAATGAAGTACTACGCCCCCCGATTGATGATTAGACGTAATTAGGATAACTATATCCTTCGATATCGTCAACTGTGCCTTCAATACGTCGTGGATATGTACGCCAAGGTTGAAAACAAGCATTTGCGAATTTATTCGATACAACCAGGCTAAATAACGATCGGAGGAATACATCCTCTTACGAGATACTGTTATCGGCAGTATTTATGAAAATTTAAACGCCAATGATATCGGTAATGCATTTATTTTACCTTCGAAGCTACATCGGCAGTTCACGGAACATGCAGGAATATATACAAGATGCGATGACTTGTGTCATTATGTCATTATGGTCGTCCAGATTTGTTTATTACATTTACATGTAATCCGAAATGGGAGGAAATACAAACTTTGCTATTACCGAGGCCATCAATCAATGCATCGTCATTATGTCACGGCACGTGTGTTCAAACAAAAATTAAAATCATTGATTGATTTAATCGTAAAACATTCAGTTTTCGGTAACACACGTTGCTATCTGTATTTGATTGAGTGGCAAAAGCGAGGTTTGCCTCATTCTCACATTTTGATTTGGCTTGAAGTTAAAATCCGTCCAGAAGAAATTGATCAAATAATTTCAGCCGAAATTCCGGACCCATTAATTGATCAAGAATTGTTTGATATTGTTACCAGTCACTCGATCCACGGACCGTGCGGTGCTTTTAACATGACATCGCCATGCATGGAAGGTGGAAAATGTAAGAAGCGTTTTCCAAAGGAATATACGAATGATACTATTACGGATATCGATGGTTATCCGTTGTATCGCCGCAGAAACGCTGAGAATGGTGGCCAAACATTTACAATGCGAATGTCAAATTCTAGAAACCAAGTTGAAATTGACAATCAGTGGGTCGTACTCATACTCACCATTGCTTTCAAAAACGTATAAGGCTCATATTAACGTCGAGTTTTGCAGTTCTGTAAAATCCATTAAGTACGTTTGCAAATATGTTAATAAAGGCAGTGATTTGGCCGTATTTGAAGTTCAAAATGTAAATAAAAATGACGAAATAACACGATACCAAATAGGTAGATACATCAGCAGCAACGAAGCTATCTGGCATATTTTTAGTTTTCGCATCCATGAAAGAGACCCTTCCATCCAGCATCTTGCAATACATCTTGAAAACTGTCAACGTGTATATTTCACCGAAGAAAATATTTTCCAAAGAATACTTGAGCCACCAAAAACGACAAACCACAAACTGAATTTTTCACATTGTGTCAAAAATCTGATGTGTTCCGCCAATTCGCAAAAACATTATTATACGTATACCGATGTTACCAAGCTATTTTTCATGGAACAAATTAGGTAAAAAATGGTAGCCACGTAAACAAGGAGAACCACATCCTTCGATCGCAGGCATATTCAAAGCAAAGACTTTACACAGTAGCATCCAAAACAACGTGAATGTTTCTTTCAGCGTTTGTTATTGGTGAATGTTCCCGGACCAGCTTCTTTCGAATGTTTACGAACAGTTAAGTGGTCGAGTGTTCAATACATGTCGAGTGTTCAATACATGTCAAGATGCATGTCGCGAGTTGCAGCTGCTGGTAGACGACAATTATTGGGACCTGACACTTGCTGATGCAGCGTTGACTAGCCACGGCGAATAGTATTCGTCAAACTGTTTGCAATTATTTTGACAACATGTTATCCAAGCACAATCTTCGAGTTTGTGGGAAAAATATAAAAACAGTATGACTGAAGATATAACTGAAATTTCAGTTTATATAAATAAATAAAAAATAATTTATTTATTTATTTTATAAATATCAATTTTTATATAATTTCAATTAAGTAATTTGTAATGAAATGTAAATTAATTTTTTTATGATCATTTGTCCTTAATTTAAACTCTCCGTAACTCTTTACCAATTAAATTTGAATTTCCAAATCGACTACAATGTTTTTGTCTTTATTAGTGAATATTAATTTGACTACTTGAGGAATTTTAGAATAACATTAATCCAACGTACTATAGGGGCCTAATTAGTAAGTCACAGCAAAGCGTGACCGGGTCAGCTAGTATATATATAAAATCTCGTGTCACGATGTTCGTCCGGGATGAACTCCGAAACTACATAACCGATTTAGATGAAATTTGGCTTAATGTGTGTGATTTAGTCCAACTTAAAAGATAGGATGGTTTTTATCTGGATTATAGACCTCAATATTTATTATTTGCGAAATAAATGTTCATTAAATGTTTGTCATAGGACAATGGTTTGTAATTATTTGTAAGCCACCAAGGCTAAGCGGTCTGCTGGCTCAGTGGTTAGGGCGTCTGACTGGAGATGGAAAGGTCCCCGGTTCGAGTCCCTGTCTCGGCGAAGATTTTTATAGACACTTAATCCGGCATTAACCCCCGGCGCAGCATGCTGTATGAGGTGAAATACGCCTGGACCGTACTGTGGTTCGGATTCGATGTAAAAATGTAGGTCCCCTGTACCAGGCAGGATGGGCGGGCTAGGTAAAGGTGGCTAAGACAGGGGCAGAATGCCCAGCCAGCAGAAACAATGTCACCAGGTCATTACGACCACACGGAATTATTATTATAGTTCCATAAGTTTCTAACAGATAGCGATGTGTTAACTTATCTATTTTTTTTATGGCTTTTGGCATCTTAGGCCTTACAGCCAGCCTGATGAGCTTTTTCCAGATAATTAGACACACCACAGGACGGACATGACATTCACAGACACAACACTTAAACACCCATGCCCGCGGCCGGACTCGAACCGGCGACCTTCAGCACTCTAGCCCCACGCTACCGAGGCCGGCTTAACTTATCATACAACAATTGGTTAGCTAGGTTGGGTAATCATCCAGTAGATCACGTTCTGTTTCAATTTATTTATGCTACATTTTATTCCTAACAGATGGCGTTGTGTTAATTTATCGAACCATTCAGTAGATGGCGTTGTATTTCGATTTATTTATGCTACGGTCTATTCCACGCCATATGTGTGAGTTTCTTCAATTTTAATTGTGCTGTGTATTGTGTTATAATTATACTGTATTGTTGTTCATCGTTTGTGTGTCTTTATACCTAACGATAAAGTAATTGCACACATGAATATAACATTGAAGAAAACGTTACGATAAATTCGAATCGTGTAAGCATTTCTCGCTAACTTATCATTTTTCTTCTTCTTTTTGTTATGGTCCACGTGTCAATTTCAATTCCTCTCCTGTTGTTTTTTCTTTCTTCCTCCCCAGTACTCCTTCATTATTGCACTCCTCTCTACCTTTGAATCCAGTCATATTCAAAGTCTGCTATCGAAAAAATTTTCTTTCCATACGGTTCACTGGTATTATTTCGTTTCAAATCTTTCTAAACCTCTTGAAAGCCTGGTGTCATCCATGCTATAAATGTATCCAAAAAAAATATCATTCTTCTTTTTCTGTTACTTTTTTCAGTGTTATTTTATATTTCCTCATTAGTTCTTAACTTCCATTTTACTGTATTTTTCAATGGACCCAAAAATTCCGGTTTCACCACTGTATTATAGTATCTTATTTTAAGGCTTTCAGACAGGCACTTTTTGTTGTAATTCAAATATTTTTCAGTGAAATGTCGCCAAAGAATCTAACCTCGACAATGCGTGTAGCAGAGAGGCAAGACACACGACTGTGCCTTCAATACGCCGTGGATATGTACGCCAAGGTTGAAAACAAGCATTTGCGATTTATTCGATACAACCAGGTTGAATTACGATCGGAGGAATACATCCTCTTACGAGATACTGTTATCGGCAATATTTATGAAAATTTAAACGCCAATGATATCGGTAATGCATTTATTTTACCTTCAAGCTACATCGGCAGTTCACGGAACATGCAGGAATATATACAAGATGCGATGACTTACGTACGTCATTACGGTCGTCCAGATTTGTTTATTACATTTACATGTAATCCGAATTGGGAGGAAATACAAACTTTGCTATTACCAGGCCATCAATCAATGCATCCTCATGATGTCACGGCACGTGTGTTCAAACAAAAATTAAAATCATTGATTGATTTAATCGTAAAACATTCAGTTTTAGGTAACACACGTTGCTATCTGTATTTGATTGAGTGGCAAAAGCGAGGTTTGCCTCATTCTCTCATTTTGATTTGGCTTGAAGTTAAAATCCGTCCAGAAGAAATTGATCAAATAATTTCAGCCGAAATTCCAGACCCATTAATTGATCAAGAATTGTTTGATATTGTTACCAGTCACTCGATCCACGGACCGTGCGGTGTTTTTAACATGACATCGCCATGCATGGAAGGTGGAAAATGTAAGAAGCGTTTTCCAAAGGAATATACGAATGATACTATTACGGATATCGATGGTTATCAGTTGTATCGCCGCACAAACGCTGAGAATGGTGGCCAAACATTTACAATGCGAATGTCAAATTCTAGAAACCAAGTTGAAATTGACAATCATTGGGTCGTACTATACTCACCATTGCTTTCTAAAACGTATAAGGCTCATATTAACGTCGAGTTTTGCAGTTCTGTAAAATCCATTAAGTACGTTTGCAAATATGTTAATAATGGCAGTGATTTGGCCGTATTTGAAGTTCAAAATATAAATAAAAATGACGAAATAACACGATACCAAATAGGTAGATACATCAGCAGCAACGAAGCTATCTGGCATATTTTTAGTTTTCGCATCCATGAAAGAGACCCTTCCATCCAGCATCTTGCAATACATCTTGAAAACTGTAAAGGTGTATATTTCACCGAAGAAAATATTTTCCAAAGAACACTTGAGCCACCAAAAACGACAAACCACAAACTGAATTTTTCACATTGTGTCAAAAATCTGATGTGTTCCGCCAATTCGCAAAAACATTATTATACGTATACCGATGTTCCAAGCTATTTTTCATGGAACAAATTAGGTAAAAAATGGTAGCCACGTAAACAAGGAGAACCACATCCTTCGATCGCAGGCATATTCAAAGCAAAGACTTTACACAGTACATCCAAAACAACGTGAATGTTTCTTTCAGCGTTTGTTATTGGTGAATGTTCCCGGACCAGCTTCTTTCGAATGTTTACGAACAGTTAATGGTCGAGTGTTCAATACATGTGGAGTGTTCAATACATGTCAAGATGCATGTCGCGAGTTGCAGCTGCTGGTAGACGACAATTATTGGGACCTGACACTTGCTGATGCAGCGTTGATAGCCACGGAGAATAGTATTCGTCAAACCGTTTGCAATTATTTTGACAACATGTTATCCAGCACAATCTTCGAGTTTGTGGGAAAAATATAAAAACAGTATGACTGAAGATATAACTGAAATTTCAGTTTATATAAATAAATAAAAAATAGTTTATTTATTTATTTTATAAATATCAATTTTTATATAATTTCAATTAAGTAATTTGTAATGAAATGTAAATTAATTTTTTTATGATCATTTGTCCTTAATTTAAACTCTCCGTAACTCTTTACCAATTAAATTTGAATTTCCAAATCGACTACAATGTTTTTGTCTTTATTAGCTGAATATTAATTTGCCTACTTGAGGAATTTTAGAATAACATTAATCCAACGTACTATAATTAGTAAGTCACAGCAAAGCGTGACCGGGTCAGCTAGTATATATATATACATTGATACCAGAGTCGTGCAAACGCTGTCTAGGCTCGCTTGGTTTGTCGCTGCCACGCGAGCTCTGCCGACTAAATGCCGGAAATACAGTATAGAGGACCGAGCCTGGA
>JARYHS010013563.1:0-18539 GCA_031002005.1 Vandiemenella viatica | reverse complement strand
TTTTGCTATCAGATAGTTTTTTGGTTTTTTTTTTGAGATTTGATCCTTTATACTTCTCTCGTTTAAATAAATCTAGAGCAAAAGGGGTATATAACTTTTTTAACGACGTACAACCTTCCTTACGTTTCTATCATACAGTTTCATTATTTTTTCTTTCTTTCATCTGCGTCTATCCGATCTGATTGAGTCTTAGCAGTGTCTTTCATGTTAATGGAGTCGGTTTTGCATTTCACAAAACTAGTGGATAATCGCTGATGAGACACTATCAGTCTAAGCCAATAAAGCAAAGAAACGAAAGGAACATAGAAATGCATCACTGACTCCATTTCGTAATTACGAAATTCTTCAGTTCTGCTTTTCATTTCTGTTTTAATGTTTCTTCATTCCACATACCACGATGCTATCATAATACATTCAGGTAAAATGAAATCTGAATTATAAATTACTTCGGCAGCCTAGTGAAAGTCTCTTTGCTGTGTATTAGGCTTGAGTCGTGGCTATACCATGGGATCCGAACAACTGATCGTCCTTGACTACTGACATGAACAAAGTAAATTCAGTAAAAATTCATTTAGACCAAGTGATTTGAGAACCCATGATACTGCCATTTCTTTCCATCTGCCATAACCATTAAGCTCCCAGACTGCTGCCCATAACTGTTAGAACAAAGGAATTATTATATCTCATTACATTTGATAAATAAAGAAGACACACTTCTAGAAGGTAGTACTGAAACCGACACTGATGGTGATATACAAAAGAATTCATATACAATAATGACAAAGAGTCCATTCATTTAGTAAACTGGAAGGAAAGATCGAAAGCAAGGCCAGTGCTTACCAAAATTTCCGCCTACTTATGCGGAAACAGGAAATTATGAACGTCCGTCTTCTATAAATAACCTGTGTTTCACTTTCCTGATACTCTGCTATCAAGCATTAAGAGACACTTTATTTCACTCCAATATTCAACTGTATTCTTAAATGAGAAACAAGTGCTGTAATGCTCTCACTCGTAGATTTTTTAAGACTGTCGTATAGATTATTTATAAAATTCATCCATTCATTCTATACGAATATTCATTGTGTTAGAGAAAATAAAAATGCACCCAAATTTCTTTTAATCTAGACACAAACGTCAATTCTGCTGTGAATCCGAGCGAACGATGGACTGATAAAAGCTATAGTAGTTAAACCGAACCGTCAGAATTTAATTATTCGAAGCGTTAAAGATCCTTGTAATTATTAGTTTACAGTGATATGGGTGGGCCGCGATCTGCAGCCAATGAATTCCAAACAAATCGGAGGATCTACCCAATAACGAGTCTTCTGAAGTGGCTCTAGATAGTGCTAACTTCATCTATCAGCTGACACGTAATTTTTACTTAACAACATAGTAGTTTATCTGTTACCAAAACGTTACGCAAAATAAGTGTCACTATTTCTATCTGTTATTTTATGATTTTTATCTCGGGACAAAATCTTCCAGAAATTTAGAAACTGATAGCTTTTAGCTTAGAATAAATGAAACGTAGGATATTTACAAAAACCACTCCTCTTCCTTGTGGATGTTACGACGTCCATATCCTGGCTATCGTTCTTCTACAACTATGAGGAAACAAACTACTTGCTTGAAACTTTGGCTAAATGAATTTACATCCAGTATCCTGATTTGTACTGTAAGACTGGATTGTTACTCATTTCGTATTCTGAAATGGATTGTGTTTGACTTTAGCATCACTTCAGCGTACAACAGGTTAATATGTCAATACATACAGATACCAGTAGTTCTAAATTAAATCTTGTTTGCGTTACTATTCAGCAAACGAATAGGAAATTAATCCAATAATATTTTGGTTGAATGATGGATTGTTTCATTGATTGAATTATACGGATGTTTGACTGATCTATTAATATCAAAAAATTTTGAGCCTCACTTTTAAAAATGTTTGTCAGTAATGTTTAGACTCAATTACAAATCATATATTTACATTAATTCATAGCCGAACGAATTGGATGAAGGGTAAAGTTTAGCAGTGACATTAGACAGTACTCAATTCACATTCACGATCCAGTCATCAAAATTTCGTTTTAAATAAAAAAAATACGAAATGTGAAATTTCCCCTTCTCAAAGACAGAGGCCGTTTTTTTTTTTTTTTTTTTTTTTTTTTACATTACTTAAAAACTAATTTTTTCCGAGCCATTGCATTAATAATTACGTTACTAAAGAATAACAACGAAAATGCAGACATATGTAGCTTTTGCCTCTCATTAAGTGTATAATATGTTTTCACTGTCCCGTGTACAAGCAACACCAGAAAACCATAACGCTCATGAAACCACTTTTGCCCGCGGCCTGACACGAACCGTGGAACCGCGAGACAACGCACTAGATTCCGGGATCAGCATGGCTCCGCGAATCTGAGCCACTTACAGTACCGTCCTCACTGGATTACCAGAGACAGAAGTTAAGGTAATATCAACTTATAACCAGCCTGGCATTATCTTTCCTCCTTCCTCAAATTTCCTGTTTTTTTCTTGCAATTTCAGATTTCGGAAATAAGGTTATCATGTCATTATATTGAGGATATACATCAATTATATCATTACTGATCACTAGTAGGAGCATCATTTTTTTAAATACGGAACCTCGCATTAGCATGTTATTCGTCAATGATGATTTTTTGTTTTCGTAATAATAACTACTCACATTTTTTCAATTCTGATTTGCTTGCTAATACCACTGTGTCCAACAGGAACATTAGCTACAAAAACCGCACATTAGTTTGATTTAGGTCCTTGTTATTTTTAAACAGCCATCATTACCCCAATCATCAATCTCCCGCCTTTGCCATCAGAACTAGAAAAAAATTGGTAAAGTTGAGTGGCACAAATCGTAATGGTTAAATTAAATTTATCGGAAAACTGGCTTTCAGTTCCTATTGGCGCAAGATGCGTTGACACTTTCTCATTTCAGCCAAAACATTAATTTTATGATTCTTTTCAACTGTTCCAATTGACCACGAAACATATATAAACTTACTTAAATGATATGTATTTTGCAACAAGTGAAAAGGAGATAAAGAATGAAAAAAAAAAATTACAGCACCTGGGCTTGAACCGAGAACCAGCACGTTGACAGCCCAGCGCGTTACCACTCAGACACCTAAACTTACAGAAGCTGGTGCTTCATCAATTATATGACCAAAGAAAATATATACATATAGATACAACATTCCGTGATTGAATAGTAATCTGTATAAAGAATCGAACTGTTACAAGAGAAGTAATCAGTTAAATGAAAATATTCTAGATGAGACTGGAACATAAATAATTTTTCATTTCGCCGATGTGTGTGTCCAGCTATGAGACACTATTTCTTGTATAGGGAAATTGCTACAGCTCTACTACTACGCAGAACATCGTGGCAACATCGCAGAAAGTAAATATGACAAACGCTTACCAGGAAGTAGTCTTAAGTTTCCTACTTCCTTCGGCAAGGAAGAATACCTTTATAACGCGTAAATAATATCTACACGTAATAATTCAACACGAGCAGAACATTTGGCAAATTTCACAATTATCCAACATACAGCTAGTAATTGAATAAACGGTGGGAATCCATGTTAATTGCATGAGGGCAATACAAAAAGTAACGTCTCCCAAGCATTCATAGATAAAGAATCAAATTATTTTATTTTATTTATTTACCGTTTTAGAGGTTGAACAAATATCTATTTTTCTACATCTTTACCATTTCGGAACACGCGTTTGTTGGTGCTGTGACGGCTTGTGAATGACTAGGCGTCGTCTGAAAATCGTTTACGTTCTGATCTCTTATTCGGGAGGACATAGGTTCGAATCCAAGTTCGGCGATACAGATTTGTGGTTTCCAAGGTTTCCCCAAATCACTCCATATGAATACCGGAATGGGTTCTTTACAAGGGCATGGCCGAAATCCTTGCCACTACTCCTATCCAGCCAATAATCACCTCTATGTCGACGAGGCGTAAAATCATAGAAAAATAGATCTGGCTAAATTTATTGAGGAGGTCGCAGCTGGCTTGTAATCTATTAACAATACCTCCTCCCCATCCTTATTTTTTTTTGTTTATTGCTTTACGTTTCATCGATGTTGAATTTATTAAAGAAGGGAACGGCCATGGCCTTCTATAAGAATCATCCCAGCATTTGCCTGGAGCCAGAGCGTTACCGCTCACACGCCACGCTCGGTCTTTAGTCATTATCAACCTTACTTTACCGGTAGACTGTGTTTGTTTGAATCCTTGAGACCTAGGCGATTATGGAGTCGATTATGACGGGTGACGGGTGACAAAACTTGAGCGTTCCACTTTATACAGGAGACTAAAGAACAATCACGCGAACGGCGACATCCTCATTCGCCAAATGCTTGAATTTATTTATGTTATTCCAAACAAAGAATAACGCAGGTAATTTCACGCCTTGTTAAATAATGCGCATTTATCCCCAGTATTTAATAAATCCCAATGCTGTAAAGATCATGAAGTAATAGTGTCAAAAACAACTAACAGCATTGTAGAAAACGGGAAAAACGGTACTTTAAGAACTCCCTGTCTTTAAGCCCAAATCTAAATTAACTTTAATTACTTATACCAGTTATAAAAGAATTTATTTTTGTCCTACGATAATAATCTGGATGTAAATTTTTTAGTGACAATGGTCATTTAATTTGTTGCGGTGCTATTATTTAGTTCTACGCGATTAACTCTCATTTATTTATATAGTGCATAATCATTATCGTCCACCTACAAAGAGAGCAAAAATTCCTCTTGTAAAAAATTTCTTTCTGAAACGCGATGATCGTTCTACTGTGAAATAATTATTTTGGACACATGTGTGTCTTTTGAAAAGGGACAGATGATATGATTTCGGCGCGGCTTGAAACCTGTGTAGATTTTCGTCAGTTCTGCCGCCGCAAATCTTTCATGCTTACGTTGGCTATTAGTTACGAAACATTGGGTAGTTTCGCAGATCTTTTTCGTATTTCCTGACGCAGTTAGGAAAGAATCATGGATACCTTATACTCATAAGCAATGTGCAGTTTTGATACGCTTAAATAGAAAATACAAGTAATGATAAATTTCAAAATTAAAAAAAAAAAATATGAACTACTTGGATTTGAACTCGGAACCGCTCGCTCAGCAGCCCGGAACGCTAACCATAGGACCACTGGACGCTCGGTGCTACTTTCCTCGTATAGGTGTATACAACGCAGCGAAGTAAGACTGTTTCATTCAATCCATCTTGGAGAGAGACAGTTCCGAAATAATTTCTTGTTTCTGTTGTTTCGTAGTACTAAAAATTCTACCTAATGGAACATGATTATCCCTTGGTTTGTGGACTGACCAGATATATGAGTGAAATATTATCCGAAGGAATTATCAAAATGAGTATAACAATCTTATCGTTATAGTTTTATGGTAATCAACCGTAGTAATATATAGCATTGAGCCTGTTTCCTGCCTCACTTTAATGCAACCCCCTTAATTACAACTTGTGGGATACGTTTCAAGATCTGAATTTTGGTAAAGTATTATAGAAATATAATGTAAGGTTGATGAACTGTTCTGCCAATAAGAATCGTCAGTGGGAGGAGCTTAATTCCTACCTGTTAGCCAATTGTTTCCTGCATTGACTTAAGGAAATGAAAAATCTGCAGTATAGATGGCTCTGAATAAAATATCCACCAATGAAATTGCGAGGAGGCGGAGCCAGTATTGCGTTCCTGTTGCCTGGGATGACATTGATGCCAGATTGTGCAAAATAAGAGTGATAGAATATTTCAGCAGCGGCCAAAAGTAATGTCAAAGACTGTACAATTCTGAAATAATTCTTACAACAAGCGACGGCGAATAAAACTGATGTTAATTTGACCCTAACAAAAAATTACAATGAAGGTTGCTTCATTCGTTTCCTAGAGAATAAAACGAACCGAACTGAATAGTCTGTAAACTAAATGGGGAATTCATATAACGATGCCATTAACATGCATCAAGTTCGCAAGTGTCTTTTTTCTTGAAAACTCATGGAATACCAGGTGACGTTTTGTTACTACAACATGCAAGCGTGTAATGTACTACCCTGAATGATATGTTCTTGGCTCCAATCAGAGATGTCGATGCTAGCCGCAAAATATGGAGCAGCGAGCTCGGTGGGTGAGCTATAGCGCTCGGTCCTGATATTCGGGAGGTCGCCGGTTCGATCTCAGTTACAGTAGTAATGTGACACTAGACCGCGTAACGATCTTACATTTACTTACTAGCTACTGCCCCTAACATCATTCACTTGGTTATATGATTCAAGGATAGGTATTGCATGAAAGTTATTTGGACGGTCAATCTGACCTCATATTCAGTAGTCAACTAATCGTCAAGAAAGTCGCTAACGTTGTGAAAAATCCAGTGGACATTACTACTATAAGAAATAACTTAATAGACTGAGGATGACTATTTCCCGAGCAACTTTTGATTATTTATGGAAACAAATTTAATTTCAAATGAGGAAATTCCCCAAAACATCCCATTGATACTTTGTATCTAGCGCCGTATAATTTACAATTTTTATGGCTTTACACCTCGTTGACGGCGAGGTCATTAGAGGCGGAAAAGGAACGGGAATGAACATGGCCTATTGGAGGAACTACCCCGGCAAAGGCTTGGAGTGATTTGGGGAAACCACGAAAAACCCAAAACTGGATGGCCGGATGGGGATTCGAACTGGCGTCCTCCCGAATGCGAGGCCGGAGCGTTAACCGCTCAATCCCCGTCCGGGCATCCAGATTTGGGTTTTCAATGGTTTCCCCAAATCACTCCAGGTGAATGCCGGGATGCTTCCTTCAAAAGGCCATGGCCGAATTCCTTCCCATTCCTAACCCCCCATCCTTTCCCGTCTCTAAAGACCACGTTGTTAAAAAGGGACGTTAAACTGTTAAAAAAAAAAAAAAAGTTAACAGCTCACCCACCACGCTCGGTGTGAGTTGCATAAAAACAAGACAACACTCTGGGGTCGTTCAGCTTGTGTGACACACCACTCCAGTCACGGATCGCCAAGGTGGCAAGAGTCTGTTTCGAATCAATTAGCAGGCGACAAGTGTATGAGTCGCGTTGAGAGAGACTTCTGTCTGCAGGGGACGCAGAGTAGTCACGGTGGGTGACGGACTCCGATTAATGGCAGGATAAAGCTGGCTTCCCACGGCCCGTGAATTTGCCGGCCGCGTCGGTCTAGCAATGAACAGTGAGCCGTGGGAAGGGAGCCGCCACTGCTGGCAGGGGTGGCGTGACTCAATCCGTCGCCCAGTCCGTAAACATCAAACGCCCAGGCAGCTGAAACGATACTAGGCAACGTGGTGTGGAGGTGGTGAGGACTAGCCTGTGACGCGTGCTGATTCATACAACTGGGCTGCATGGGCCGTGGAGAGCCATCATAAGGCGTTCACGTAAGCTATCAGAAAACCACCATGGGTGTCTGAAAAGACACCGCCTACAAAATTCTCACTGCGTGCTCAGACGGACGCATAGCTGTATCTGGAGGGAGAAAAATGCAATACTGCGTAACCACCGTCAACTGTGAAGCCAACATACGCAAGCACAGTGTGACGCAACTACTACAGGCGCCAAACACACTGTAAAACCCGGAGAGAATTAATTTCAATCAGCTAGCTTCGGTAACATTTATTATCTACACCGATGTTATAAATGGGAAAGTGACTCTGTCTGTCTGTTACGTTTTCACAACTAAGCGGCTAATCCGATCTTGATAAAATTTGATAAGGATATACTGTGTACCATTAGAAAGAATATAGGATACTTTTTTCGGGACAAATAACATAGTTTGTCTCGAAATTTTGAAAAATAACCGAACCTTGACAGCCAGAGTGATAGCATGTTACTCATTGTTCCTCTCTCAGTCAGTTTGTGTTTTATCTCTTTATAAATTTCATATAAAGACAAATATTATTATATAGTATAGATGTCGATTTGTAATTCCCATGATGAGTATCAATAAAGAAAACCCAGCGACCGATACTGAAATTAGTAGCAGTACACATAGAAAAGACGTGTTTTATCTCGTGGACACTTATATGTAGCTAGCTCATGGGTTGCCAACACCCAAAGGCTGTATATCTTAGCGAACTACAGCAAAACCAAAAAAGTTGTGTATAGAACAGAATTGACATATAGTGGATGGATAAAATAATATGAAACCTTACATTTTCATACTATTGATTTATTAATATGGGGTTTTTCTACCTTTTGCTTGTAGGACAGCTGCATTTATTCGCGGAATAGATTCGTAGAGTGTCTGAATAGTTTCCAACGAAATTTTGTCCCATTCTTGTACTAAAACATCCGCCAATTGCTTCAATGATGTTGGAGGTGGAAATCTGCTCCTTATACTCTGCTCTAAAACTCCCCACAAAGGTACAATTATATTGAGGTCTGGCGATTGTGCTGACCAGGGAAGATGTTTTGATGATATTCTGATGTTACTCGAACCAGGACAGAACCTTTTTGGCTGTGTGTATGGGTGCATTATTATCTTGGAAGATGGCAGTATTTGGTAGCAGTATGCTAGTCATAGTAAGAACGTTATCACTGAGGATGCCGAGATATTCATTCGCAGTCATCCGGCCAGTGATGTGAATGAGAGGACCAGCTGAATACCACGATATAGCAGCCCAAATCATAACGGAACCTCCCCCATGCTTCACTGTCGGAAGCAGGCAGTCTGGATCGTAAGCTTCTTTTGGGGTTCTGCATTCACAAACCCGGTCGTTAGTAGGAAACAATGTGAACGATGATACATCGGACCATACCACATTCTTCCAATCATCAAGTGTCCAGTTTTTATGATCGTGGCACAACTTGTTTCGCAGCTTAGCGTTGGTTGCCGTTTTGCAATTGCAGCCCTTCCATGAATGTTAGCTTTGTGTAGCTACCGCCGTACTGTTTTCGTCGAAACAGTATTACTCAGGTGTGTGTCTAGTTCTGCTGTCACTTTTGCTGCGGTAGTTTTGTGTTGTCTGGCCACAATCCTTTTTAATGTTCGTCGGTCTCTGTCGGTTACGTTTGGATTTCGTCCACTATTCCTCTTCGCCGACGATGTTTTACCATGTTTATGCTGTCATTAGCTTGGATACTGTCGCTCGTGAGATGTTAAACAGTTCAGCTGTTTTCGTCACAGACGCTCCCGCCAACCATGCTCCAACGATTTTCCCTCTTTCGAAGTCTGAGAGATCACGTATTTCATCGATCGCTTCTTTCAACCGTCGCGTCGCAGAACAAAGCGTATAATACACTTATCTGGGTTTTCCATGGTTTTCCCAGATCACTCAACGCGAATGTTGGGATGGTTCCTCACAATAGCCCATGGGCGCCTCCTGCCATATCCCGTATATCCCTTCCAAACTATTACTCTTTCGGATAGGTGCAACGCACCCTCCGCCTGACACTTTTAGTGAATCGCGGAGTAATAGTAATAGTAATAACCTACAAGACCTGCCACGCCAACTACGCCGTACATGCGAGTCGCAGTATTCACACGGAAGTAGTGGTGCCAACATGCAACAACCTGTACTCTATCGCATGGTGTTCATATTATTTTGTTCAACCTCTGTAAGATGTCCCACAGAAAGTAACATAATTTTAAGCCACAAAATACACAGTCCACTCACATTAATGTGACTACCACCTACTTTCGACGTCAACGTGAAATACCAATCACAGAAGGCAGGTGGCAGCACATTACAGCGGAGTGTATATAAAGGATGTCCTAGGGCATCGGAAAGCATTTCAACCGTGGGCGTAATGCAGAAACGTAGCGATTTATCCGACGTCTAAAAGGGCACGATTATTGGCTTTCGGGCCAAGGGTAGAAGCATTTCGGAAACGGCTAATTTTGTGAACTGTTCACGTGCCGTCGTGGTGAAAGTATACCATGCAAAATGGCATTATTCGAAATCAGCGGCGTGGAACATGTGGTGCACCATGGGCTATAGATGACAGAGGTGAACGAAGACTACGGAGATGCGTTTGGGCAAATAGACGTGCAACTGTTGAGCAACTGACCGCCCAGATGAACCAAGGAGCTACCAATAGTGTATCCTCAACAACGGTTCAGCGAACGTTGCTGCGCATGTTCCTCCGCAGCAGACGCCTGGTTAATGCACCTATGCTGACTACTGTTCATCGGCAACGAAGGCTGGAATTTGCACGCCAGTACCGCAACTGGACGTCCACAGAGTGGCGACATGTGGCTTTTTTCGATGAATCACGTTTTATACTCCATCGGACAGATGGACGTTGCCGAAACGTCTGAAAGCAAAAACCCTGCAACAATTGCCGGAAGGATCCAGGTTGGAGGAGGGAGCATTATGGTTTGGGGAATGTTTTCCTGACATTCACTGGGTGAACTCATCATTGTGGAAGGCGCGATGGATCAGCACAAGTACGTATCTGTCCTTGCTGACCATGTCCACCCCTACATGCGAATAATTTTTCCTCAGAATGATGGCATCTACCAGCAGGACAATGCGAGGTGTCATACAGCTCGCAGTGTATGTGCGTGGTTCGAAGAGCACCAGGATGAGTTTACCTTACTCCCCTGGCCAGCAAACTCACCGGATTTAAACCCAATCGAGAATCTGTGGGACCACCTCGATCGGGTTGTTCGCGCCATAGATCCTCAACCGCGTAATCTTGCACAGCTGGCCACGGCACTGGAGTCGGCATGGCTCAACATCCCAGTGAACACCTTCAGAAACCTAATTGACTCTCTTCCTGCACGCCTCGCAGCGGTCCGCTCTGCCAAAGGTGGTTATTCTGGTTTTTGAGAGGTGGTCACATTAATGTGACTGGATTGTGTAATAATAATAATAATCTGCTGAAGGAACTGTGGAACACAATGATCTCCCCCCCCCCTCTTACTTTATTGCTATTTTCAAACAAGTTGCAAATTTTTTCCCTTAAAGAGACAGATTCAATAGTAGAATGGTATGGGGATGGCTTGACCGTCATGTTATCCCGATTCCGTACGTTATCGGATACCTTTCGCTTAACAGTTCATTGTATCCAATTCTAGCAATAAAATTCTGAGTTCAACGCATAAGAGGTAGTCTATACTATTATAAATCTGTAAGCAAGCTGCGTTTGTAGTGAGGCTTGATCTCTAATAACGCAAAAACTACTGCATCAATTTGCATGGTGTTTCCAAATTTTTAAAGCTAATGTTGCTGATCAACATCTGCAGAAGTAGCTAACGACTAATATGTACCATGGGAAGAAGAAAGTCAGTAAAAAACTTCAGAAATGTGAAACTGTAGACCACAGATAATTATACACATTCAGACGGTCACTCCTTTCATAAAGAGACCTGACAAAATTTAGGATTTCCTTTTTTTTTCTTTTTTTTTTTTACTTCTGCGATTCATTTTTCTGGACCGGAGTACTTCAAAATAAAAAAGAATACGTGAATCAAGTATAATCAGCATTTACTTGAATCGTAACAGGTCTGTTGAATTACGAAAAAGTTGTATTACAAATATTGAAGACGTATTGTCTCTGGTAGACTGTTATACAGTTTGTCTCTGGAACAAAATTGCTACGTGAATTCATGGATGCGTGAATTCTGTACAATACAGCCACAATAAGCCAATACTTAATACGAAATTCAGTTTTTTCTCTAAGAGCGATGTCTGAAAAACAGCTATTATAAATATCAGCAAGTAATAAAACATACTTCTTTCATAATGACTTGTGCGGAATTGCACATATTTGGAAGTACTTTATTCGATTAATATGTCTAGCGGCTATAACGTGCAAATATAACTAGGCATCCGAAAATTCAGGTACATGCGACTCAAATAATTACATAGAAAATACGGATATATTGAAAGAAACTCAAATAAAAAAATTTTCAGATCCTAATGCTACACCGCGTAAATTATAAAGCTAAAAGAATCGTCCCTTTGGCCTATAACAAAGCATATCAGCTGTCATCACTGTCCAGGTTGCATTTCAATCGATTTACAACTTGCGATAATTTTGCCACTCAGAAATAATTGCTTGAGTTACATGCACATTAGTACATATACTGTACCGTGATCCATTTTGACATTTTTGAATTAATTATATCTGACTGAAATAATGACAATAATGATACGACGGTTTGAAACCAAGATTAACTCCAATTCACGTAAATTTCTATTTTAAAGCAGGAATAATTGATGGTGTATCAACATAAAATAAAAACCAATATCCAAACAGCAAAAAATAAATAAATCAGAAAAAATTGAGATGCTGTGATTATTGGTAACGAATTTTTATTTCAAATATAACTTGGCATCCTAAAATTCTATTCTACACCGCGTAAATTTTAAAACTAAACCCGTTATGCCTGATGCTAAACAAAACGAGTCAATTGTCATCTGGTCCAGGCGGTTGTTTCGCCAGGTACTTACATGCGACTGAAATAATTACATAGAAAATACGGCTATATTGAAAGAAACTTAAATTAAAAATGTTTCATATCCTAATGCTACACCGCGTAGATTATAAAGCTGCAGGCATCGTCTCTTAGGCCTATAACAAAGCATCATATCAGCTGTCAGGTTGCATTTCAAGCGATTCACAACTTGCGATAATGTTGCCACTCAGAAATAATTGTTTCAGTTACATGCACGTTACTACATAAACTGTACCATGATCACATCTCGACATTTTTGGATTAATTATATCTGACTGAAATAATGACAGTAATGATACGACGATTTGAAATCAAGAGTAGCTCCAATTCACGTAAATTTCTATTTTAAAGCAGGAATAATTGATGGTGTATCAACATAAAATAAAACCAATATCCAAACAACAAAAAATAAAAAACAACAAAAAATAAATAAATCAGAAAAATTGAGATGTTGTGATTATTGGTAACGAATTTTTATGTTTCAGCACACTTCCAAGAGGACTAAGTCGTAGATTACTGCTATATTTACATAAATTTATGGCACCGCGGTTATGTTGCAATCCTCGGTATCCACATTTAAAAATAAACTTTTTTAGTTAAGTATCATGGAAAGAATATTTTTCATTAAATCCACAGATACATCCTTAACAAAGCTTATACCTAGCTATATAATCCCAGGCAAAGTTTACACATAAAATCGCCAAAAAAATTACACATAATGATTATAATAACAGCTTTCTTAACGTTACAACTGTTATATATCCATTTAAATTTTCGGTACCACGGTTAACGTGGAATCCTCCATATCAGCATTTAAAAATATTATGTTTTAGCTGAGTTAAATATTGCTTTCAGAAATAATATTCGGCTAAATGAGAGTGAAATAGACCGAAAACATCGTCTGCAACGTCAAAGAGAACTAGATGAAATAGCTAGAGCAAATGAAAGTAACCTGCACCGAGAAAAGCGATTGACCTATAACCGGATTCTATACGCTAAATCCATAGCTTCTGAAAGCGCACAGAAGAAAGAACGTCGTTTGAACCGTGAAAGCCTTTCTAAACAATAAATGTTTATACTTCGCACAATAATTACAACCACGAATTACTACTGTTAATTTTTCAGGAACCTTTTCTACTATTGAATCAATTGCATCATGTTAAAATAAGAATAAAACAACTCTCTGACATCAGTGTGAAAACCGAACCTAACGTATTAACCGAAACAAAACGAAACTATTCAGAATACATTAACAGTTCATGCCTTTCCACGTTAATGTCTGATAAGAGAATAAAATCGGTAAATAATTTCTACACCTGCCAAGGCAAGCGCGCGTGAAGCAGCGGGCAAATGCTAGTATTTAATAAATGAGAATAATGGGCTTAGAAGCGGTGACAGCTTATTTCACGAAGGCGGTCTGTACGAATATAAGTAAAACAAAATATGACACACAAAATCAGCTCAGTGAAAATACCACTGGTATTACATTTTTAAATAGCCGCGCTGTGTAGTTTCCATTGCTTTCTCGCCATAAGTTTTAAGTACTATATTTTGTAACAAGCAGTTGTTTGTCACCTGTTCCCGTTGTTTGTACCTCATATTTTATTTCGTTCGGCGATTGTATTAAAAACCGTCATTGGTGCAAAGTTTTTGTTCAAGAAGAATTTGTGTGACTTATCTCCGGCAGGCTTACATCTGTTCGTAGACTAAACCGTTTTTCATGGTTTTGCACTGACGGAATTTAGAACAGCTGTGCTGTATAATACCACAGAAGACGTGACAGAGAGAGAACTGAACGTAACTACGCTGGACGAATAAATTCAATCGAATCTTTTGTAAGTTATCGGTCCTGGAAATGCTGGAAACAGAAAGGTAGTTACACAAACTGTGCTGTATACTTGTCATTTTAAATTAAACCACCGCGAAACCGGAAGGACCCTAATAATGTCCTCAACCCTTATAAACTTTTATAGAACATTAACTTCAAGATATGAGTTTAAAAAAAATTATGAATATATTAATCTACACAGTGTAAAAAATAAACTGTAACACAAGATGTAAAAAGCTTTTCGGATCAAATTTCGGTCGCTGATGACATATCGATGAGATGGGAGAGTCATCCGAAAATTAAACATTGATTCAACAACAATTCTACTGGCGTTTTCCAAACAATAATTTATTATCTTGACAAGCTACTACAGAAAAATGGCCTGTATGGAACTGATAGAACTTATTGCTTGCAGATAGTAGAAAACGTTAGATAACACGAAGGGTTGGAATTTTATTGAGACAGTCGGAGTATCTCATTTCTCTATTGGAGTTTAGTTTCTGTAACTTCTACATGATATCTCGACATAGAGATGTTAGATGCCCCAGCAGACAATTGGCTCTGTTCCAACTAGCCGAAGACGAGTGCTGCACTTACCCTTCCGCTGAACTTACAGAGAGAAATAAAAAAACTGAATCTTTTTAACACTAAACGGATGCCGCTACTATATCCTGGCTGGTCACTTCACTACAGACATTGGTATATTGAATCTAGGCTTTTGTTTTGATATTAAAATTTCAATTTTTCTCAGAAGTAGTTCAAAACCAGCTTGTGACATTCTACAGGACTTCGAAGATTCTCCACAAATTCTATTTTTTGGGAACATCTGTTTCAAACTTTGCTTGAAATTGTAAAACTGTTTAGTGAAACATAAAAACATCCTTATATACTTACTCCTCTACGATTGCTGATTTATTCAGTAAAAAATATAACTTCCGAGTTTACGTGATTTAGATGTCATTCACCTTTTTTTAAAATATAATTTTAAATGCCGAGTTTCAGAGAGAGTTCATGTTAGTGCTCGCGCACGAACATCTCGTCATTGTATCTCGATGAGCCGCAAGACAAGATGCAAGTTGCTAGTGTAAATGCGGTTTTTGTTGGCTATTTTATGTCAAAAATATATAAGCTGAATTATTTAATGCAAAAGTTCAATATTAAAATAAATTATCAAATTTTGGGTTGTTGCAATTAAAATTCCCTGATAATTTTATAAATTACTTGGATTCCCTGATAGTTCCATGATATTTCAAGGTGGCTTTAAATTCCCTGATAATTCCATATTTTCCAGGTTTTCCAGGTCTGTGGCCACCCTGTCATACACATCATCTAGACATAATACGAGCTAGAATGTGCGGCCATAGTGAATGATTAAGGTAAAGGGCTTCACATTGAGCAAAATAGAATTAAGTTACAGTGACCAAAAATTATACTAATTGTCTATTAAACCCTCTACTGCGCATGTAAGCGGTATAATAATGTAACCGATTCCATGTCGACATATTATAGTATACAGGGTGGTCCCGAATTCATGGTACAAACTTTAATGGTAGGTACAGCACATTGTAACAATGATTTATTATAGGAATGTGTGGTCGCAAGTGACGTGGTGAGGCGCAAACAGGGGAAATAAAAGGAAAGAGAAATGGAGTGATCGGTTGGTAGCATTGCCGGTAGAGCCTTGGCCACCCCAATCTCCCGATTTATCAAGCATCGGTTACTTTTTATGGGGACGTCTAAAGCATCTTGTTTATGAGACTTCAGTTGACTCGGATGAGGATCTCGTTGCTCGCATATCCGTAGCTGCTGCAGGTGTGCGTGAAATACCAGGCATCTTTGAACGTGTACGCCAATCGCTCCACCGACGCTGTCAAGCATGTATCGCTACTGGTGAACACTTAATGTAAACATGACACTTGTCAACAACGCTTTCAATAAAAGCTTTGTTTTTCCTTTCGGCTGTTATTTCCCCTGTATACACCACACCGCGTCACTTGCGACCATACATTCCTATACAATAAATCATTGTTACAATATCCTGTTCCCTTCCATTAAAGTTTGTACCATGAATTCGGGACCACCCTGTATAACCAATAATGTAAACTTGATGTACAAAACAACATGTAAAGAAACTGAAATGTAAATTCTTATAAAATGTAATGAACTTGGCCATTAAATATATAAATAAATAAATAATTCTTACACCTAAAAGACTTCCGCCATCTTCTGTTCTCGACGTTGGCTGAGCTATTAACTCTTTGGCTTGACTGTTCGACCTGAATATGTATGGCAGGTGAGAATTTTCAAAATGATAACAGCCATTACATAAACTCTACTTTTATTCAAAATCAACAATTGGTACTCTCACGTAAAACACTATACTACCGTTCAAGACCATGAGTTGTTATGACTCTACCTGTTAGTATGCCCCGACTAACTTCGGTTCAGTTAACTCAGCTAAAATGGAGGTAATGCGAGGATATTGATGCATCTACTCTCCACTAATTACTCTACCCGTCTTTAAGAGCGAAATTATGCACGGGCTGTGCCAGCTATGAAATGCTGCGTTGATTGCCTGCCCACGCAGCCATTGCTCTCTTACTTGCAAGAAGCGAATGGAAAGCTACAATAGTACAAATCGTACCTTATATGAGTGTCGAACATCAGGAACACTCATTTATATGTACTGTACATCGTGTTTGCCGTTCAGTTATTATTTACTATACAGTGTAACAGCTCTCAAACCTAAACTTAAATGGAATTGTATTTTATAAAGCATTTGTAGTAAGCTAGAGTTTTGTTGAATATGATCTGGTAGGTTTGGTTTTGCAATTTACTGTAAATCAAGGTATATAGACTTTGTTATATGAAAATAAATGATTTAGAGGCCTTTAATATGATTAAGAACAGAATTGTGTAAGAGAATTGTTTAAATGTTTGTAATTACAAGTATTAAAGCAAGTTACGATGTCTAAAGAACAATTTAGTACAGTTTAAAATGATTTCTGTAAATAATTTTGTGTTTAAGTATCTTTAATTTCCATTTATGACCATTTTGTATTGATTGTAAATCATTATGTATTAATTCTGATTGTTTTTAATATATTTCAATTGTTTAAGTATTGTTAATGTTAGAGAAATATCTGTCGAAATCTTTTGAAGTGTTCTAGAAATTTCGATGTAGCTTATATGAAGCGAACATCCCAGACAGAGAAACAGTTTTCACCGACTCAATTTACGACGTCCAAATACTGTACTGTCTGATGAAGAAGTGTTGTGTACAATCGCTGGATTGTATGTATACATGTAAACACTATCTTTGACGTCAAGCTTATTAAAATAAAAGCAAGTTTAACGTGAACTGTATGGTGGACTGGTTATTTATCATATTAATTAAACGAACAATCTAATAACAGGGTTAGCCTAATTGATTCATAAGGTTTTAAAACACTGTGCAATGAAACGTGTACGACCTACAAACACGACTGATACATGAAAAGATACATAAACTCACCAAGTTTGTGAAGCTGGAATGGGATTCGCCAAAAGTGAATGTCTTCTTTGTCATATCAGAGAGAAAGCTGTATGAGTTCCTTTTCTTCATCGAGCAGACGGTGAGAGGATCCGTGTACCTGCATATGTAGCAGGTTCGGCTATTGACTCCTCCACTTCCATCATACAGCAAGACGGTTTTCCACCTAACTGGAATTTCTCAGCAAAGAACTACCACGGGCGCCCTGCTCCAACTGATGTTCCTCTGTTGTCACGGTCCCCAGGTCGCCTGAACTGACCCCATGTGATTTATTCTTATGAGGTTATGTGAAAGACAAAGTTTATGTGCCCCCAATGCCAACAACACTGCAAGAATTACAGGAACAGATCACTGCTGCTGCGACGGACATTGATAGAAACATGCTATCCAACTTATGGACGGAAGTGGACTACAATTTGGACGTGTGCCGGGTGACTAATGGCACACACATTGAACATTTATGTACCAGAAACTTGGTGAGTTTATGTATCTTTTCATGTATCACTCGTCTTTGTAGGTTGTATACTTTTCAGTACACAGTATTTTGAAACTTGATGAATCCATTTAGGCTAAACCTGTATAAACAAACTAATATACCTAATTAAAAAAAACCTGATAATCGCGCAATCAAGTCAAGCGCATTTCAAATTCCATACCATTATGACATTCACTGAG